>JAIVFJ010000419.1:0-43555 GCA_025765615.1 Zopfochytrium polystomum
CGACTCGTTAAGCAGCTTACCAATCCTCGCTTATGTTTCAGCCATATGAGGTCGAAAACAAGTCCTAGCTGGTTGATATGTGCTCGGGCTTGTTTTGCTTCTCTCACTTGACGTGATTGATTACTGTACTGGATATAAACACCCCGGCACTTGATGATGGGTTCTATGAGGTCGAAAACAAGTCCCTATCCGTGGAGCTGGTAGCTCCACTGCTGGGGTTTGTTTTGGCCCTCACTGAGAGCACTCTCACCTTTCCTCCTCACCAGATTCTGGTTAGAACTGCATCTATGAGGTCTGAAAACAAGTCCTAGTCGTCTTGTCGTCAGACGAGACCGCTCGGGCTTGCCTTCTTTCTCTCACTGGCGTAAGGGCGGTGCACCCATGGCATCCATTTTACTCCAAATCGTCCTAATGAGGTCGAAAACAAGTCCTAGTCGTAGAGACGTCAGACAGACGTCAGATGAGAACCGCTTGGGCTTGTCTTCTTCCCTCACCGAGAGGTCGAAAACAAGTCCTTGTCGTTGCAAATTGTTCCACTACCGCTGGCGCTGCTGATCTCGCGCATTGAAACGACTGGTTTCAACCCAACCCCAACCCAACCCAAACCCAACCCAACCCACGTTGTATCCTTCAGCCATAATGAGGTCGAAAACAAGTCCTAGCCGCAATCGAGGTTGATCTGCTGTTCGAGCTTGCTTTGTCTCTCACTTGGCGCAATTGGTTACCCCCCCCTGATGCCTCTTCTCTCGAAGAACGATCATATGAGGTCGAATAAAAGTCCTAGGCGCGTAACAGGTTAGTTTCGCTTGTTGGGGTTGCTTGGCCCTCACTGAGCGCGCTTGCTTCGTTTCTCCCACTTCATTTGGAAACACTGCATCTACGAGGTCGAGATCAAGTACTTGTCGTCTTATCATGTCGCCTACGTGTATGAGGACGAATTCTGCATTAAGACTGATAGACATTAAGTCACATTTTGAGAGAGACACAACCAAAAATCGGAACAAGCGACAACAACCTAAATTCCATCAAAGTTAGTGAAGAGATGGTATATCAACGGATGATTGCGAGATCAATTTAGTAAATACGAGAATTCACTATGAAGTAAAAACCATTATACAAAATCGACTTAAAAACAGGATCAACAACGATCGATCCAGAAATAAGAGATTTGAAAGAAAGCATGACAGAGTATGAAACTGTAGAGCTTGTAAAAAAAATTGTGAAAGATACTCATATACTGTCAGATGAATGGTACTACTTTGATAACAATTGTTGGAAAAAAATAAGAAAGGAAAGTCAATATGGAAACCAATTGTAAGAGAAAAAGTATTTATTGAAAGTATAAGAGATGAATGTGATGATTTAAATACACAAAAAAGAATAAACTAAAAAAATTATACAAATTGGAACTTACAATCACATGTTGTTATAAGAAAAAATCTTGGAAAGATGCTGAAGAAGCATTTAACAATAAGTTAAATAAGAATAAGAATCTAATACCATTCACAAATGGAACATACCACATTAAAGAAACAGAATTCAGGAAATCTGTAAAAGAGGACTTTCGCACTTTCACGTTAGGAATGATTATGACCTGAATATTGACACAAGCAAAGTGTGGAAGTTTTTAGAAGAAGTGTTACCAACGAAAAGTGTAAGAGAATATCTATGATCAAAAGACAAAGTGATGGTTTAACTCCTGATATTATGAATGACACAATGGTATTTATGAAGGATGCGAAGGATCAAATGGGAAAACACAGCTTATGGAATTGATGATGTATACATTAGGTGAATTTGCAGATGGAACTGAGTCAACCTTGATCACAAAACCAAATGGAGACCCAGGAGCTACCACATCCCATTTAGTGAAATTAAAGAACAAAAGATTTGTTTGTATGAGTGAAACTCGATCAAAGGAGAATATGAACCCACAAATTGTGAAAAAATTACAGGGAATGATAAAATGGGTGTGAGAGAGCTTTTAAGCCTCAAGAAACCATAAAGTTGAAGCAAAGCTATTCATGGAATGCAACACTTTACCTGAAGTACCAGCAGCAGAAAAAAGCGATTTGGAGAAGAATAAATGTGATAAATTTTCGCAGTAAGTTTGTGGAAAACCGTCAGCACCAAATGCATATGGCACGCGCCGGGCGACGCCGTCATCTTCAGCCTGTCTCTGCGGTCCACCGCAGCTCCATGGTCTAAAAGTATTCTCACCACACCCGCGTGGCCACCCTGAGCGGCGTCGACCAGCGCCGCGCATTCAAAGGCATCGCGTCCATCGTCTGATGACAGATTGCGGTGACTCCAGGAGCTGCGCCAACAACGTCGGCCCAGTCGATGTAGCACCATCGCAACGACTTCATGAAGTCGGTCTCTTCGGTTGCGCCGCGTGCGCGCAGCCCTCGACAACCCAAAAGAGCCAGCCCTTGCACGCGCTTGTTAATTTTGTGGCGACACGTAATTCCTCTGTTTTTACGCTGATGTGTGGGTGGCATTCGCGTCGATTTTGAACGACTGGTGATAAAGAGCCATGAAAAACAAAAAGTAATAAAAGCAATTCCCTCGTCCAACGTCGCATTCAACCAATTGATTTCTTCTACTTTGACTCCTTTGTGAAAACAAATGCGCATTTGGGCCAATTTTGAGGAAAGGTTAGCGGATGACCTACCATCAACTCAACGAAGTCAGTGTAGTAAACCCGTCCGGCCCGCATCAACTTTCGCATCCTTCAAGATCTCATCAATCTCATCGTCCGTAATCTCTTCACCCAAGGTTCTTAAAAAGGAGGCGGATCTCGTCAACATGGAGGGACGCGCCTCGTTGGCCCGAGCCGAAAAAACCGCGGCAAGTTTTGACCTCCTCCTCCTCCGACTGCCCAGAGCGATTCGCCAAGATCATAAAAGTGGAGCAATCGACGACGCCATCTCCGTTCGCGTCCGCTTCTCGCATCATAACCTGGAGCTCCGTCTCCGTGGGGTTCATTGCCCAGCGATCGCATTGCGGCTCCCAGATCCTGGATCTTCATGGTTCCGTTGCGCGTTTCGAAAAGTGAAAAGGCCCTCTTCGAGCTCGTCGAGCAGAGATTCCGTCACTTGATCGTCCTTTGGATACCGGTTAGAGAAGGAGTGATTTTTGATCGTAAGAGAGACCCCCTGGACCCCATCAGCTGTACATAACTGCGAGCCAGTGTTCATGAGCATGGGTCGCGGGGCAGCAGATCAGCGACGAACCATGTTCAGGGCGGCCTCTGTTGTGGTTGCAATCGTGTGGCAGAGTTTCCGGAAAAGAAACAAAGTTCGGTTACTGCGCGGATTCTGTTTTGTGTTATCCCTCTCCACTTTGAATGAGTATGCTTCGTTCAGAGGACAGAATGCGTTTGCTGCGAGAGATTTCGAGCCACTGTTGACCTGTGGCGAACAGCTCTTGGGGGGTGACTCTGAGGTGGTAAAGGTGTCATAACGGGATCCACGCCTTGAACGAATGAGTCCGCCTCTCGTTTCCTCCTCACCTCGTTTTTTTTTTTCTTGGTGTTCGCCTTCGCGGGGAAATGGTGGGGGGAACTCTCCTTCCTTGCAGCAGGATTTCCCGGCTGTGATGCTGGCGAATGACGTGTCAGCACCGTGGTTGTCGGCCAAGTTTTCCATTTTGTTGGCAGAGTCTCGTTTCCTCTCCTTGCCCCCCCGAGCAAAAACTCCACGACGGATCTGCGTCCGTGTACCGGGAGTCCAACCGTCCTCACTGACCGCTTGCCCATTTGCACCAATCGTGCGAACGCGGTGCTCATGGGCGCCAGCGCTCGAAGGTCGCGTCGAGACGTTGCAGTGGTGGAGGGACAGTGGGCTGGATGTCGAGTACTCGTTCGAAGCTCTGGCTTGCGCAATAGCCAACGGGCATTCGTCGGTGTTGGAGTGGTGGGGAAGCAGCGAGTGGAGCTAACTACTCCCGCAACAACATTCATTAGCCGGTTGTTAGCAGTGGTCGGAGGCCACAGACAGGCCACTTCCGCCTCGGCCTCGGCCTCCGAAACGGCTTTTGAACGGCGCGGTGGTCAAGCCACAGCGATCCCACAAAGCGGCCACCGCCACACAACAAACGAATGCCTCCACAAACGGCCTTGTTCTCACCGTCTCCTTCCAGCCCCACCACGCCTGGAAGAGATAGGCCGCTTCCTGCCGCCCACGCGAGCGGCTCTGCGTGGCGACGCTGCTCCGCCTCCCAAACGCTTCAAGCATCGTCGTTCCGCGGCCTCCGCAGGGCCCGAGTTCGACGCCGCCAGCAAGCTCGCCGACGTTGCGCTCCTCGACCTCTTGTGGCGATACTGCCGCGCGCACAACCTGCAGCCCCGTATACCGAACGGACGATCGTCTCCGCCCGTGCTTGGAGGGGAACATCGAGATCCTCCGCTGGTGGCTGCGAACCGTCGAAGGATGTCGTCGAGCAGTTCGCTTCCGAGGGCCTGCTGGCCGTCAGCCGTAGAGGGCCACTGGAGGTCCTGGACTGGTGGATATTCGACTACGCATGCATGTGGAACCGTGTCGACGTTCTGCAGTGGTGGAAGGACAGCGGTTTGGAACTCGTTTACTCCCATGGAGCGATCGAGCTTGCGGTAATCCACGGGGGATTGGAAGTCCTGCGGTGGTGGCGAGATAGCGGGCTTGAAGTGAAACTGGACAGCGACACGTTGCGTTGGGCGATCAAGAAGGGAAAAACTGACGTTCTGACGATTTGGCTGGAAAGTGGATGGGAACTCTTTCAATCTTGGAGTCAAATGATGCAGGTTGCAGAGTCTAGCCGCCACCCGGATGTCGTTCAATGGGCGATCGAAATCAAGTCTTCGTGGGAGGCGACGTGGGGAAGCACAATTGGGAGGGGTTGGATGTTCTTAGAACGATTGGAGCCGATCGCTAAAGCTTTTTGGATAGAGTTTTGCCAAGCTATGTGGGGGTTAATGGAATAAAACAGTTCATGCTCAGGATGCGGACACTCAAACGGAAAGAAAAATGATTCAGATCGACGTGTAAGTGCAAGGAGACGAGATGCCCAGCCGGTTGCCAATGCCCTGTGGAAAGGTGGAACAAGACTGATTGATTATACGACTCGAACTTCGTGTCGGCAGGGTCCTCAGGCCGAGTCCTACAACTTGCATTACGCCGCAAAAACTGCACGCTATCAAACGAACGCAAAATGGCTGATCAGCACGCTTCACCGTTCCACCATGGCCAATGAACCTGCCTGGAAAGTTATTTGCTTATCAAGCGCTCGCCCGTCGGCAGCGGGGCTCCCCGTCCGGCGTGCTGTCTCGTCATTCATACAAGCCCGTCGCAACCGCCCGCGTCGCCGTCCGTCGTCGTTGCCCACCAATACTGTGGAGATCGCCCAGCTCATTTTGGGCCAACCCTTTTCGATTTCAACTGACAAGCCGCAAGCAACAAATGCATCGTTTGGCGATGGATTGGCATCGCCAGCAAGCGCAGCGACACGTGAGAGGCTGCAATTGGAAGCGGCAAACCTTTCGCACGTCCGATAGATTTTAAGATAATGATCGATGGCCCTCATCCTCAAATCCAGCCTAATGGGTGACAAAGTAACTTGAGCCTTTTGAATGACAATTCCAGGTTCTTTTCTGTTACTCAAACGGAAGTGCCCAGAGTCCACGTAAGAGAACTGTGTATCCGAACGGATTGATTGTTTAAATTTGCGGTTGAGAGAGAGAAACTGGTCGCGAACATGATGAGCCCCGCTCGACTGGCTGTGGGATCTCGTTTGCAGCGTCGGAAAAGGTTTCCCGCCGCCCACCCAGCGCCGACTTCAATCGACCTTAATTCGCTTTTCGCAACACAGCTCTTCGTTTCCTTGAACACTCCCAACAATCCGTTGTGGTCCGGTTAGTCCCTGCATCCGAACGCTGTTAGGTTGGAAGAGGGAGCGGCCAATTTTTAGCCGATTCGGGGATTGATCATTATTATTGAAATTGACCTGAGATTCTCCCACTTTGGGAGTTGCTTGATAAGTCACATGCCGGCTTGTAAAAAGAGGCCCGAGGGGACGAGCAAACATGCAAGAACCTCTTAGTCCATCATATCCCCCCTCCTCAAATATCCCTCCTCCTCAAAATACCTAAACTGCATACAAAGGAGCAAATGATCCGGCGAGTGCAAGCAGGACAACACTCGAAGCGGAGTTGATGAGTCTGGCAACGGAGGAAAACAGGATCGATGACCCACCTTTTGCCCAAAACGGAGACCTAGAATTCCCTACCACGCTGCAACGCTGCACCAGAGTCAAACAAACCTTAAGGGGCTGGACGGCCGCAACGCTTGCCCATTTCCGATCCTCCAGCGCCCGCAAACTTGTCTCCATGGACGACCCGAACGCCCTTCGGGGGCACGACGCCGCGCTCGTCGTTGCGCGTGGAGTGGTCGGCGGTACCACACCGTGACCTTGCTCGTGACGAGCCGGGAAGAACTGGCGGAACACGCGCTCGCGGGTCGGCAGCGCCTCGTGCGGCGTGCGGTCCGTCATCCACACGAGCTCGTGCGCCGCGAGCGTTTTGCCGGCGCGATGCGTCCGTGCTCGTCCCCGCTGTCGCCGTCGTCCTTGCCCCGAGCGGCCGCGTCGCCCTGCGTCTGCGGGGGGCGTCGAACTGTTGGGGTCGTCTGCCGTTGGTTCCCGGACGGGAATCGGCAGGGTCGCGAGCGAGGTCGGGGCGCCGCGGTTCCAGCAGGCTGCGGAGGTGCTCCACGCTGCCGTGGGGACCGACGACGCTGCAGGGGTCTCGAAGGACGCAGTCCCACACGCGGCACGATGCCGAGACGTTGGAAGCTAGAAAGAGTCCGCCCTCGATCGTCAGGATGTCCCGCCCTGAATCGCCGTGGAAATTGGAGCAAACCAACAGATGGGAATGTATAAGATGCTTTGCCAAAACGGGTGATGACCCAACGGCAAAACGGGGAATGCTCTTACAAACGCCGCTTCCCCACAATTCTTCGGGCCGGAGGTGCATCGTCTGGCTAGCATCGCCGCTGGCGCCGACCTCCGCGTCTTCCGCCAGCACATCGCAGTGGGCCTCAATGTGCAAGCCCGGCCGGCGCTGCGTGTCGCCCGGTTCGACCCATCGTTCGTCGATGGTGAGGTAGCCGACCTTGCCAAACTCTTTCGGGCAGTGCATCAGGCACAGCTCGATGAGGCCAGCGTAGCGCCGACCCTTTAGCGGCAGGCTGCAGTAGTGGCCGATCTCAATGGGCAGCATGTTAACGTGGAACTCCTCGATAAGCTCCGGGTGGAGCGCCTCCGCCACGAGCGCGTGGATCCGGGCTTCCTCCTCTGCCGCGGCAAGGAGCGACGACGACGCTGTCCAAGCGGCCGGCCGTGAGGACGTCGATCTTCCCCGAGGCCCCGTCCAACTCCCTCAGCCGATCTACCTCCGCCTTCACCCCCTCCCTCGCTCGTTCCTTCGCCCTCCGCACCGCGCGATCCCACGCGCGGCGCGACAGCCCGCCCGACAAAGCGCAGCACGTACTCCTCAAAATATGCCCATTGCGCCGCGGTCTCGCGGCGGATCTTCCCCGCGAGGGCGTGGAGGGAGTCCGAGTCGAGGTGCCCGCCCTTCCAGTCGCCGTCCCACCTGAGGTCCATGTCGCAGCAGCGCCAGAAGTCGTGCGGCGGGCCGCTGGCGCTGCAGCAGCGGCAGGGCGTGGTGGTACGGGCCATTGGCTGGTCTGCGGGCGGCAGGCCCCACACTAGCGGTGGCGGGAGGAGGGGGCCGCAACGTCGGCGGGCCTTGGCTTGGTGGTCCTCGTCACCACCGTCAAATACCCCGCGGGCGCGGCCGGCGTCACCGCCGATCATTCGATTGTCACGTCCGACGCCGGGCGAGAAGCCGTGCACGGACCAATCGAGAGAGGGCAGCAGGTTCCGGTTGCGATGGGTGCGTAGGACGAGGGCAAGGGCGTCGCGGTCGCGGCTGAGGACGCGCAAGGGGCTCGTTTGGCTCAGAAAGACGCCGCAGAGAAGCGCGTCGACGACAGGGTCTCCGCGATCTCTGCATGGGCGGTCGCTGCGGCTGAGGCCGTTTTGGCCCTGCTCGGTCTTTCCTTGCCTCTCGTTAGGGTTATTCTGCTCTCTCGGCTGCGGTTTTCGCGAGCGGCGGCCACTGCGACTGCGTGCTGGCCTGGTGCTACTGCTGCTGCTGCTGCTCGGCATCTGCAGGGTGTTGTTTCTGATGTGCATCGTCGCGGCGTTGCCGTTTCCAGTAATCGCTTGCCCTCTCGCAGTTGATCGGCGTTCAAGACCAATTTGCAGAGTGTGGGTGGCCAAGTCACACAATTGAGAGTCCTCCCACACAGTTGAAGTTAACTAGTTCGGCTATCTCGCCGTCTTGCGCGGCGACTGAATATGCGTGTGCATTGTGTGTGTGTGTGTGAGTGTGTGTGCAAGGTTGGCGCGCCAAGGCCAAAACCAACTCAATAGAAATTGTCCCATGTGAGCCTCTCAATCTCACTTCAAACCTGACATATTTCGATCAGTCCATCAATCCGTCCAGCCGCCGGGACCCACCATTTCCCCGCCGGCGATGGCCGTCTTCACCCGCCTCTCGCTGGTGGTGATCGCCAGTTCCGCGATCTGCGCCGGCAGCCTGGCCGGACTGGCCCTGGTCGAGTCCGCCCTCGTCAGGACATCCTCGTCGTCGTCGATGCGGAGGCCGCCGGACTCGTCCTCACTGTTCATGCTCGGCGCCGTCTTTTTCACACAGTGGCTGGGTACCACGGCGTACCTGCCCCTAATAGACTGGAGCGAGGTCGGATCGCGCAGGGTTTATGAGCGACTGGGCGCGCTGGGGCTTTCGTGGGTGTCGTACACGGCCTTGCTTTCGATTTTGGTCGGGTCGGCGACGCACAAGACGGCCATCCTCGTTGTGTCGCCGTTTTTGCGGGTGCTAGGTAGGCTTCCGCGATATAGGGTGGTCATCAAAACCGTGATTGGCAGAACTAACACCTCGACCCAATGGTTTGCTTTACTTCACTTGCGTCAGGCTTGGCGACTTTACAATCATTAGGAAATGAATCGAGTTATGGAGTGAATCTGGGCAAGCTGCTGAAGTCCTGCTGCTTCACGGTGATTGATGCGTTGGTCAACACCACATCGATATGGATCGTGGCGTTCCTCGTCAGCTTTTCGGATTTGTCGGACACGGCACAAGTGTCAACCGTCGTTACGTCGCTGCCCATCGTCGTTACGATGCTGGCGTTTGAGCAGCTTGCATATTGGCACGTTGCCAAATCGTTTCAGCAATCAACGGTTGCGGAAGAAACAGACGCTTTTGGAAACTGTGTCGAGAACCCTGGTCGCGTCCATGGCGAGCGTGGCGATACCCGAACACGACTGGGGCGATACGTCGACGCCCACCCGCTCTCAGCAATTCATTGCTCATCTTCGCAAGATTTTGCCTGCGATGCTTGTATCAGCGTGTGAGCCGTCCATGTTCTTTCCTCTGATTTGAATTTGAATGGTTGGATGCCAGCTTAACGATGGCGAGCCAGTAAAACCCCGTACCCAGTCTATCACACAATCGCAGTGGTGACGACCCTTCGAGTGCAAGCCGACCACGACGGCGAATTCTACCTCGTCGCGGCGGGGTTGGTTCTCTTCAAACCGGTCCAAAACCTCCTGGCGGTGTTCTGGCTCCTTTTCAAGTCGCGCCACCAAGGGGACGCGCTGCAAATAACGATACGAATCCTGTGCGACCGGCACCAGCCCGACATCCTCCTCAATCACCGGCTCACCATACACTGTTCGGACGTGAGCGCGCTCGTCGGGGTCGCGTTTTTCTTCATCCCCGACACGCCGGTGCAGCAGCTGTCCGAGGCGTGCGCGGGGCGATTCGCACCACTCAGCGCGAGCCGCGTGATGGGGCGGTGGGCGGCGGTGGAGGCGGGGGAGCTCCTGGTCGATATCGGGTACAGCCTCTTTTACAGGTGGGCGCGGGCGTGGCGCGACGGCGGGGGACGGGTGGGTCGGGTGGGCGACGTAGTTTCAATTTCCGCTCCGGACGCGGTCGGCGGGGCCGACGCGGAGGAGAACGTGAGCGCGGTGTCGTCCGGTGGGGAGGGCAAGCTGCACGTGTGGTTTCTGATCGGGTGCAGTCTCGGGTATTCTTCGTGCGTGAGCATCTGCGGCGGCGTGGCGTACATCAAGGGCCTTTTTGGCGGGCAAGACTGCAATATGATTGGAGGCGGTTGATCCCGGGCGGTTGGTTTGGTAATGAACAGTCGAGTGCCACCCTGCTGAGTTTTGGCAGACAGACAGGCAAGGGCGGGGAATGTCCCATGGGAAAAGAAAGAAAGACTCGTCCGTCGACCCCTCACGAGCAACGCAAGAAAGAACAAAAAAAGAAGAAGAAAAAAAAAAATTTTTTTTTTTTTCTTTTTCAGGTTTGTGACGACGCGTCGTCGCATCGCACGCGCGCGGCGCGCCACGCCCGCGGCTCCAGGGTTAAGGGAAGGGGCTGATTGTTTGTCCCTTTGGGCGGAATTTTTAACGCTCGCACCTGGCGCAGGAGTTCTCGACTCTCACTGAATCTGAAAAGATAAAAAAAAAAGAAAAACGAGAAAGGTACCACACCATATGGGGGGAGAGAGCCTGCCACCTGTCACCTGTCGTCACTCACAGTCAAATCCATACCCCTCTAATTGACTTTGCTCGAAACAACACATAGTCTTGCCCAGTGGCCGCGAAACTTACCCCTGCAAATGCCCAATTTTTCGTGTTCTTTTTTCTTTTTTCGTTACACTGCAAATATAATGGGACAAGAGAGCCGGATGCCGGCGGGAGCCAGTGGCTTGCTTCCACTCCCCCATCCTGTCAAGTCTGCCGAGGCGTCGCGAAGTTAACTCACTCTGCGGAAACAGCCGCCACCCGCCTCGCTCTGTCGCTCTGTCGCTCAATTCGCTCGAGGCAAAGGAAGCATCAGGAGGCGGCGCCAGACAGAAACGCGTTAGAGGTGAAGTCGGCATTTATATTTTGAGCTTCCCCCCTCGCGCACACCCCATCCGTCATCTTCCTACCGCCACACTCGTAATCTTCCCCCCCCCCCCCCCCCAAAAAAAAACACCCCCTCGCATCATGGACCCCACTCAGTTCATCGCCAATAGCAACATGATGGTCGCCCTCGGCGTCTCGCTCGTCACCATCGTACGTTTACCCACCCCCACCCCCCCCCCCCCCCCTCCCCCCACCCCCGCACCACTGCTTTTTTGCGCGTAGAAAAAAGGGTACCTCATAATTGTGCTGTCACACCAACACCACAGTCCCCAAACTTCTCCCCGCTTCATTTCTCTTCTCAATCTAACCGCGCCATGAACCTAAATTAAATCGCACCGCGTCGCGTGCGTGCGGGTGGTGTGTACACCCTAGCTTGTCTCCTTCTGGGAGGTGATCGCCAAGATCGGCAACCCGGTGCTGTTCTGGACGCTGATCGTCTCGGCGACGGGCCATCTCGTGTACACGTTCGGGTCGGCCGTGATCGCGCGGAACCTCGCGAACGACATGGATTTCAACAAATACTTTTACTTGACGGCTTGCTTGACGGGTGAGTGAAAGCAGGAGTGGGGGTCTGCCACCCGTTTCTTACGTGAACCATTTAAAAAAAAAGCTGCCGATCTTATGGCCGTAAGTTATCTAGCGGTCCGCTTTCCGATCCTCCCATACAAAATCGCGCCGCATCTCACTGTTCCCTCGACACCCCTTCCAACCCGCGTGCAGTGGTTCTCGATCGTGTTCCACACGACGTACCGGACGCTCCTCATCATGTACCCGCGGTCGAACCGGGTGTGGATCGTGCCGAGTATCATTCTTGTCGTGCAGATTGTCATTCAAAGGTTTGCTTTGCGCTCTTAAATTTTTAAGCTCGTTTCTCACGTTGAACAAAATCTATTGGCGCGCGGTAAAAAAACGTTTTTGTGCAGCACCGGTAAGCAATACGCTCAGTGTGTGATTCGCGACCCCACTATCCTTTCTTGCACGTGCGCGCTCACTTTGTTCTTTGCACAACCCGAAACAAGGCCTTTGGTTCTGGTACAACAACTGGACGGTACTACTCACCTACAACGCATTTCCCCTTGCAAACGATCTAACCCCACCCCCCGGTCCGTCCATCCGTCCACCGCGAGCAGACAAACTACTTCGCCACAGACACGCCCGAATTTTACTGGAACGCGATCGCGACCATGATCTTTGTGTGTGGGGTGGACTCGTGCTTTTTCGTCCTGGCGCAGTACAAGATCATCACGACGCTGCGCGAGGTGAGCAACACGCCCGTGTCGGCGCTGCACGTCGTCAAGATGCTGCTGAGGACCATGTGCTACTCGTCGGCGGTGATTATGGAGTTTCTTTCGCTCGGTGCGTGATGAGTGCGCTACATTTTTTTTTTTCAGTTGGGGGTAGAGGGGAAATTCTCTTATTGAAGTACATTTCGTTTGCAATAGGTCAATATTTTTATAACATCGGAACAGGTAAGGAAAAAAGGAGCGGTGTAATTGGCCTTTTGGAGGAGGGGTCCCCGTGCACGCTTCGTCCTTTTGTTTCGCATTATACTGACATTTTCGCTGTGCCCCATCCATCATAAATTCAGCATGGTAAGTTACCTGTTCAAAAGCGGACCCGCTCAAACTCACCTCCCCTCCCACTCTCCTTCACTTCCCCCTTCCCCACCCAAAGGTCCTTTGTCTACCAAGCGCAGAACCTCATGATCACGGTCCTCTTAGCCGACAGCCACCACGTGACTCAAATCGTAAAGTACTACTCCGTCTCGAGCTCGCAAAGGAGCGGCACGGGCAGCCAGTCTGCGTCAGCCAGGTCGACCAGGGTTCAGAGCATGAGCTCTCCTGACGGGAAAGCATCGCACGTCTGAAAAAAAGCAGTGGGAGGAGGGGTGTTAGTGGTATGCCGATGTCGATGTCGATGCGTCACCGCCCTTGCTACAGTTGTAAAGAGTAAAGAAGATTCTTTGACGTCACCATCGAACTAGGTGTCCGTCTGTGCGTGAGAGAGACAGAGAGAGAGAGATAGAGAGAGAGAGAGAGAGAGAGAGAGAGAGAGAGAGAGAGAGAGAGAGAGAGAGAGAGAAAGAGAAGGCCATCGCCGTTGAAGTTGATGTGCGACTTCTGAAAGGCCGAAAAGGAAAAAGAAAAAAAACCAGTTCTTGTCTTGTGAACAAACTAAATGCTAACTGAGGCTAGCATCAGTTTAGATCACCTCTATCCTCGTTCAATACCAGTGTTCCCGTCCTGCTCTTGGCTCTCAAACAATACGAATATTGATATTTTTTTTGGTTATGATTGGGGGGGCCAATATAATTAGCGTAACATGTTTGACTTCTTCTAATTAAAAACTCGCCCGTTTTTGTACTATTATGGTCGAACACAACGGATCTACTGCACAGATTAGCTCAACATCTCTCTCTCTCTCTCTCGTTCGTTTGATCCACATCTCCCGCCATGCAGTATTATTTGTGTGTTTTAGTTTTTTTTTTTTTTTTTTTTTTTGAACTTTAATTTTTTTCATGTCCGCAACAACGACCACCCCCCCTGTCGGTGCCCCGGCGTCGCGCGAAGTTGGTGGTGATCGGCACGATGACGACGACGTCGATGATGAACGACGACGATCCCCCCTGCCGCACGCAGCAGCACCAGCAGCAGCACCAGCAGCAGCAGCAGCAGCAAGATCGGACTCCCGCTCCTCCTCCTCCTCCTATGGCGCCGACGATGGCGACTCGGCCGTCTCGTCATCGTCGTCGTCTTACGTGTCGTACGTGTCGCATTCGTCATCGGCTGTCGGGGGCGGCGCGTCGGACGGCACCCTCCTCGAGCGCATCTACTCGGACGAGGACGACGAGGACGACGACAACGTGGACGACGACGACGATCACCACGACGATGGTGACGGCGACCATGGCGGCGGTGTCGAGGACAACAACAGCAACACCAACAACAGCGCCGACCTCGGCTTACGGCGCTCCACCTCCCGCTCCCTGCCGTCTTCCCACAGCCGCAGCCACCTGCTGAACCACCACAACCAGCAAGACGGCCGCCGCCGCTTCCGTCTCCTCTCCGACTTTGTCGCCCTCTGCGCAACCTACCCGCCCGGCCCGTCCGTGCCTGCCACGCTCGCCATCCTCGCCTACCTGGTGCTCGTGCCGGCCGTCTGGTGGGTCATGTCCGCCCTGACGACCATGCCCGCCGCCGTCGTGCCCCTCTCCGAGACGGAGCTGTCGGGCGCCTTTTCCGGCGCCGCCGCCTGGGAGCACCTGCAGACCATCGCCGCCGAGCCGCACATGTACAACAGCGACGCCAACCTGCGCGTGCGCGCCTTTCTGATCGAAAAGCTGCAAGAGTTTGACCGCCTCGCCGCGTCGCGCGGCCGCCCGGGCTTCCTCGACATTGCCGAAGACGACGTGAACGTCACGGCCGCCACGGGCAAGTTCTTTTTCGAATCCAACAACGTGATCGTCCGCATCAACGGCGCAAACGCCGCAAACGCCACTGCCGCCGCCGCAGCAACGAAAGATCGCCACGCGCTCCTCGTGTCGGCGCACTATGACAGCACACCCGTGTCGTACGGCGTAACCGACGACGGCATCGCCATCGCCGTCATGCTCGAGTTTGTCCGCACGCTGATCTACTCGCGGCCCCTGCAGCACGACGTCGTCTTCAACTTTAACAATGGCGAGGAAATGTTTCTCCCGGGGGCCACGGCGTTCGTCTACCACCCGTGGTTCGCGGGCATCAAGGCGTTTATCAACTTGGAGGGCACCGGGAGCGCGCCGGGGACCCGCAGCATGCTGTTCCGCACCAACTCGCCGGCCCTCGTCAAGGCGTGGAAGCAGTCCGCGCCGTTCCCGCACGCGTCGGTGCTCTTCAATGACTTAACGCCCTACGTCGCCAGCGAGACCGACTACCGCGTCTACACGACCTACGGCGGGCTGCAAGGCGTCGACGTCGCGTTCTACACGTACCGGTACCTGTACCACACCCCGCTGGACAACCTCGACGGCTCGTGGGCCATCTCCGCGCAGCACATGGGCGACAACCTCCGCGGCTTTGTGACCGCCGTCTGTCGCGACGACCCGCAGCTGCTGCCGAGCCTGGCCGCGTCGCCCGAGCAAGGACTGGCGAAACCGATGGACGACCCGCTCCCCGCGCCCAACTTTGTCTTTTACGACCTCTTTGGCCAGGTCACGCTGACCCCCGGGTGGGCCTTCAAGCTGACGCTCGCGCTGCTCGTCGCGATCGTCCTGGGCTCGACGGCCGTCAAGCTGACGCGGGAGGGCAGCCGGATGGGATCGAAGCGGGTCTTCAAGATGTTTATCCGTCCGACGCTCGAAGCCTACGCACTGGTCATTCTCTCGTGCGCCGCCGCGCTGCTCGCCGTCCTCGCGCTGTCGTGGTGCAAAGCGAAAGTCAACCCGGGCTCCACCTACGGCCTCCCCGCCGCAAACTTGGCCTGGATCGCCGCCGCCGTCGCCGCAGCGTTCGCCGCCTGCCAGCACCGGTGGCCCGCCGTCGCCGCCGCGCTGCGGCTGCGCAAGCCCGCCGCGAGGATGGCGACACTGCGGAGGCTTCCCACCGACGACGGCAGCGGCGCCATGTTCACCGCGCCGCCGCGCGGGATGCGCCGCAGCGGCGGCGGCGGGCGGAGCGACCCGGCGCGCGCGCCGCTACTTCCGGCGTCTCCGCGCGCGGGCGTCCCTGACGGGTCTCCCCGCCGAGTCGCGGCCGCACCCGGTGCAAAAATGGCTGGCGTACGGGCTGCTCGGGTTCTGGACGACGCTGCTGACGGCCGGGTTGTATTTCGCGGCGCGGTGGAACTGGCACGGGTTCTACTTTGTCAGCGACTGGGCGTTTTTCGCGGTGCTGTCGGTCGCGGTGACGCAGGCGCTCGCGCCGATGGTGCTCAAGTGGTGGAAGGCGGAGGCCGTCGTGGTCGAGGAGCCGACGACGGTCGGCTCCGGTGGAGTGTTGGAGGCCGGAGGGCGTCGAGGACGCAGGGGTGTGCGTGCCGGCGGCGGCGGCGGCGGTGTGAGTTTGTGGAAGCGCAAGGTGGTGAAGTTTTTCGAGCGGCAGATGTGGGGGCTGCAGCTGGTGTTGTCTTCCGCGATGCCGGCCCTGCTGACGTTTGACATTTTGATGCAGTTTAGCACGATCCTGCCTACCGGTAAGCCCGGAGTGTCCTTTTTTGTTCGGTCAATTGCGCGCAGAAAAGCTCTAACAACCCCCATCTCCCGTGTAATCATAAACTACACAACCCAGCCATCTCCGACGGCGCCGCGGAGTACAACATCGACCTGATCTTTGGCGCGCTCTTTGTCCTGCTGTTTGTCAACCTGCTCCCTGCGCTCCAGCTGGCCAGCCGCTCCTCGATCGGCATGCTGTTTGTCGCCATCTTCGTGCCCGCGTACCTTGCGTCCGTGTTCTGTTTCCCGTTTGACGCGACGCGCCCTCAAAAGGTGAAATATCATTTTCCGTGCCCACCCCATTCACTGACTCCGCCCTCAAACTACCCCCGCGCACGCACCTCGCCACCACCCAGTACGTCTTTACGCAAACCTGGAACATCACCGACTCCCCCGACAACCCGGGCACGCCGTCCTATCCCAACACCACGCAACTGACCCTCAGCCCACTGACCACCATGTCCGCGGCGCGCTTCCAATCCCACATGGCCCGCGCGCCAGTGTCCCTCTCCCTCGACTGCGCGATCCCCCCCGCTCCGCCCGTGGCGCCGGGCGTCAAACCCCGCGGCGCGCCGCGCCCCGCGTGCACGGCGACCGTCCCGGCGGTGCCGTTCGGCGGATGGGGTTACACTTACGACAAGCCAAGCCAGAAACCGCTGCTGGAGCTGACGCTCAGCGCGCCGCACGAGGTCCCCGGCACCGGCGGGGTCGTCGAGGTCGAAGGGACGCTCGTCGGGACACCCGGCTCGCGCATCTGCACGCTGCAACCTTCGATCGCGGCCGCGGCTGCGGGCGCGGGGGTGGTCGACCCGTCGCTGGCGTTGTGGGTGCTGGACGCGGACGAGAGCGGAGGCGGGTGGGGGTGGCGGGTGGCCGGGGATAAGGATGCAGGCGACGGCGATGCGAGGCGCGACCCGCGGAACGCGACGGCGCGGCGGCCCGAGACGTACGAGTACGGGTACGGCGACGCGCCGGTCGTCGTCGTCGCGCGACGCGGGACGGTGTCCCCTCCGTCGTCCGCGTCACCGGCGGCAGGGTTACCGCGAATCCGCGTCCCCTTCCTCGTCCGTTACAACAGCACCGTCTTGCTCCGTCCCGCGGCTCCCGGGGGCGCCACCACGTGGCGAACCGGTCCGCGCCGCCGCGCGCGTCTGTCCGGGCTCGAGTACGTCGAGGCGGCGTGCTACCACGGCGAGGTCGAAGACGTCGGTGGGTTGTGGGGGACGCTGCAGGCGCGGCAGGGCGGGTGGATGAAGCCGACGCACGGCAAGTTTGGCGGGGTGGTTGTTGTGCGGAGGGTCAAGGTGGATGTGGCGGCGTAGTGGCTGCACTTTTTTTTTTTTTTTTTTGTTTGTTTGAGCTTCCTTTCCTGGCCCCGTTCTTTGTCTGGCTCTCGCGGTGTTGCGCTTGTTCTGCCTTCTGTCCGATCCCACCCAGTTCCCACCACGCCTTCTTGCTCGACCCGCCCCTTTGTTGCTGCTGCACGTCGCCCAGTGACCTTCTTTTTTCTTTCTTTTTTTTTTTTTTTTTTTTCTTCTTTTTTTTGGTACTTGTCCTAGAGTGTTATGTCTTCTTGAGCGCGGGTTGGTTGGGTGTGGTGCGTGCGTGTGTGTGTGCGTGTGCGTGTGTGCGTTTTGTGAGGGGCTCCGTTCTTGCAAAACTTCAGAGCAAAAACTGGGGGGGAATGAATGTGAATTTAGGTTGGACCAACCCCAGAGGCGTGAGCGGCGCACAGCAAGAGCAACCCTTGTGCGACAACCTCGGTGCCTTCGGCCCTCCCACTCCAACCCCAATCCCCAAGAGCAGTGGGTGCTTGTGCGTGGAATCCGCAGCAGACAGGACGGGACTCTCTCACCCACATTGCAATTTTTTTATTTTTTTTTTATTTTTTTTTTAAAGGCTCAGTTGTTTCCCCCTCACTCTCAATAAAGCGATTGACGCAAGAGCGTGAATGACGGGGCATGTGGCGAAATGGTCTACCGCGTTCGACTTCTAATCGAAAGATTGCAGGTTCGAGTCCTGCCATGCTCGACGGGGGTGGGGCTGTGTGTGTTTGGGTGTTGCTGGCGGGGTGCTTTGAGACCAAGAAGTGTATCAATGGTGGGTTTGCTACCCGATGAAATCGCTCGTCAATTGAATTATTACCCTTTTTTTGGTTTTTTTTTTGGGAACGGCTACATCCAGACTCCCCCCCTCTAAGTGACGGAAAGACTCCCCTTGAACCACAACCTTATGTTTTCCGCTTTTATATTTTTTTCAATTCTTTTGCATTTCTCTTTTTTCAATACTTTTTTTATTGTTTTTGTACCACCGTTGGCCCCACTCTGATCGTCGGGCACGTTCGCCGGTCATGACCGGCAACGCGGCACAGACCGCATTTTCGCTGACGCGCAGGCACCTCCACGAGCTCAAAGCTGCTGGGAATGCGAGTCGTTGCTTTTGCTGCCAGCCGCTTTTGCTTCCTGGACTTTGGCCTGCCTCGCACTGCTGCGGGCTCTGGGTTCAAAATACTTTGCTGCACCGGTCCGTCGACAATTGCTTGGGATTGCTCAAGGAGGCGCTGCTTTGTCGACACTGGCATATCAGCGGCAACCGCCAAAACAGCCGCAAGCTGTTTGTCAAGAGACGACAGAGGCGTGTACGCAGGTTGAATGACCTTATTGAAAATGCGCCAATGTGGGTGAACGTCTTCTGTGGTGATTGCCCTCCCGCTGTGCATGGCTGCGGAAATTTCGTGGACGCATGGGAGACCGAATGATGCTCGAAAGCGACCGCTGCACTCAGTAACTCCTTCTTCTAACCGATGTATCTGCGATAGAATTAAGTCCAGAGCGTAGTGGGATATTCTTGTGAGGCCAGGTCCAAGGAAACGATGAAAGAAACGCAAAGGTCGCTTCGTTAAATTCTCAGCCCTCAGGTCTAGCTCTCGTTCGTACTGGTGAGACAAATAGCGTTCGATGCATAGAAATGCGCCAAGGAGGTCGTTGTTGGACTGTTCAAGATATTTTTTGACCACTGAGTGATTTCCTTCGACACGAGATGTAGCAGTATTCCCAAGATGCAGCTTCAAGTCGGTCCATGCATCGATGAAGCGCTCCTTTTGCTCCAACCACTTTTCAACATAGCTGACTGCTGCTGGCCAGTCTTCGAAGTAATTGCTCCGCAAGCGAGACATGGCCACTGATAACTCCTCTGAAGATTTGGAATAGGTCACTGCTGTCCATTCCTTCAAGAAGGTCTCGAACTTTTCCCCTGCACCAGCGCCGGTGAACATAGGCTTTACGTTTGCAACAACATTCTTATTGATGTGCCATCGACAAAGAAAATTGCTCGACGTTGGAAAGACTTCTTGTAGTGCATTCATCAAAGCCAATTCGCGATCGGTGAGCACGACACCAGGAACTCGTCCATCAAGCAAATTTGAAAGCTGCTGAAGCGCCCACGTATAGTCCTCCACCTCCTCCCGACACAGAAAAGCAAATGCGACGTTTAGGGTCTGGCCATTTTCCGAAACCGTGACGATATTAAGCAGTGGAAGCTGAAACTTGTTGGTTTTGTAAGTACAATCCATCAGAAGAACTGAAGGTCGAGCGCAAAAGTTCTCAATAGAGCGAGCGGATGCAAAGAAGAGGTGTTGGACACGATTTGTGCGGGGATCCAGCTGAAACGAGTTGTGGTAGCCAGTCGCCTGGAGTCGTTGTAGAAGCGCCTCCATCGAAGTCTGCCCCCCAAGCTCCTCCATTCGTAGTTTTTGCCGCATATTCGCGACGTCTTTTGACCTGAGGAGGATGCCTGGGAATCTAGATCGAAGTGAGTTAAGAATGAGCCGGTTTCCAATTGCGTCTGCGACAAGTGATCGGAAGTGTGATAAAGCCTCTGGTGATAACTTTCTTGCAGCTGGAAGTGATCGTAGGCCTTCGATCGAGCAGGAATGTGAGCCGTTCGTTACGACAATCTTCCAAAGCCCGCGATCCAGCCCTGATCCAATGAGCCTACCATTCAGCTTGAATGGACAGTCAACCAAACGAGTACTGGAGTTTGGGCGACGGTTGATGTCTTCGCCTGGTCGATAGTCACGTTTTCGATAGCTTCCACCTTGCATGCAATTGATCTGCACCCTATTGGCACTGCTGCTCGTGATCTTCACATGGTGACCACTCTCGTTTGCATGGCGTGTCGTGTACTCAACCAGCTCCCGTCTTGTTTCAAAGACGATATTGTCCAGAGGGGCTGTCTGGATCATCTGTCCGTTGTCTTCCAGTAAAAGGAACTATCTCTCATTCAGATTGTATGTAAAAGCGACAATGAACGAAAAAGCGGAAAAGGAAAGAAAGTTGGTTCAAGAGGAGTCTTTCCGTCACTTAGAGGGAGGGAGTCTGGATGTAGCCGTTCCCTTTTTTTTTTTGGTGAAATTTTGGGTCGTGAAACACAACGGAGATTTTGGGAGCGAAGAACACTGCAAAAGGGCACGGCCTTTGGTCATGTCCAAGGAATGCCTCACAAAGACCCTAAGCTTGCACTACCCTGGGTGGGTCAGCAGGTGTGCCTGCCGTGCGTTGTGAACTTTTCCAAGGCTGCAAACGGAGAGCCCACAGTCAGTCGAGCGGGCATATTCGCCCAGTCCGTCAACCGCAAATTCAAACATGAATCCGTCCTGATACATAGTTCTCTTAAGTGGAGTCTGGGCAATTCCGTTTGAGTTGACAGAAGAGAACCCAACGCACCTGGTTGTGCCTGCTCATTCAACAACCAAGTGACTCGGCCACCCATTGCGCCCGAACGCTGAAACCATAACGGAATTCGGAACTCTGCGCATGGAAGGTCGAGGGGTCTTCATTATCTTTAATGAACTCGGATGTATGAAATGCTTGCCGCTTCCTTTTACAGTCTCTCATATGCCACTGCGCTTGTTTGCGACGTCATCCCATCGCCAAGGCGAAGTTCGGGTCGTATTATCCGATTTGTTCCATCCCTCGCCCTGTGGAAACACCATTAGCAACCGGCCGTCCACCTCTTCACCTTGCACTTTTACGTATTTTTCTTTCAGTTTGAGTGTCCGAAACATATCCTGAGCATGAACTGTTTTCTTCCAGTGAACCCCCCACACTGCTCGGCAGAACTCTTCTTATCCACATTACACACATAAAGAGCTTTAACGATCAAGCATCAATCACTCCAAGAATGTCCTTCCAACTGCGCTTCCCAGGTCGTCTCCCACAAAGACTTGTTCTCGATCGCCCA
This sequence comes from Zopfochytrium polystomum, assembly GCA_025765615.1. Taxonomy (NCBI): domain Eukaryota; kingdom Fungi; phylum Chytridiomycota; class Chytridiomycetes; order Chytridiales; family Chytridiaceae; genus Zopfochytrium; species Zopfochytrium polystomum. The sequence goes on from JAIVFJ010000419.1 coordinate 21,476, forward strand.
TTGAACGACATCCGGGTGGCCGCTAGACTCTGCAACCTGCAGCATTTGGTTCCAAGATAGAAAGAGTTCCCACCCACTCTCCAGCCAGAACGCCAGGACGTCCGCTTTTCCCTTCATGATCGCCCAACGCAACGTGTTGCCGTGTAGTTTCACTTCGAGCCCGCTTTCTCGCCACCACCGCAGGACTTCCAATCCGCCGTGGAGAACGGCGAGTTGGATCGCTCCATGGGAGTAAACGAGTTCCAAACCGCTGTCCTTCCACCACTGCATAACGTCGACACGGCTCCACATGCATGCGTAGTCGAATATCTCCTCGCTGCACCGGATCGGAAGCCCGCTCTCGAGCTTCCACCAGTCCAGGACCTCCAGTGGCCCTCTACGGCTGACGGCCAGCAGGCCCTCGGAAGCGAACTGCTCGACGACATCCTTCGACGTTCGCAGCCACCAGCGGAGGATCTCGATGTTCCCCTCCAAGCACGGGCGGACGATCGTCCGTTCGGTGTACCGGGGCTGCAGGCCGTGCGCGCGGCAGTACCGCCACAAGAGGTCAAGGAGCGCGATGTCGCCGAGCTTGCTGGCGACGTCAAACTCGACCCTGCGGAGGCCGCGGAAGGACGCCGCTTGAAGCGTTGGGAGGCGGAGCAGCGTCGCCATGCAGAGCCGCTCGCGCGGCGGGAGGAAGCGGCCGATCTCTTCGAGGGCGTGGTGGGCTGGAAGGAGACGGTGAGAAACAAGGCCGTTGTGAAGCATTCGGTTGTTGTGGCGGTGGCCTTTTGCGGGGTCGCCTGTGGCTTGACCTCCGCTCCGTCAAAAGTCGTTTCCGCGGCTGAGGCGCAGCACGTTATTCCCAACGGCATCTTCATTGTGGGCTTGCGACGACAAGAGGCCAAATCGTAGACGGCGACGTGGGGGTCTCTGCTTGGATGGTGGGTTGCACTGCAGAGTAGCAAGAGTGAATTGATAGTGCGGGCGGACCATACGGTTTTCAAGACCGCCGGCGTAGCGCCGTTGAATCCGCCCTGTCAAACCCTCTGAACTACTTCTCCATCCCCACCGTCAACGAGAAACGCATCGCGCCGCCCCATCTCGCCTGCATCATGTGGAATTCCAACGTTGTCCGACTGCTTTTGGAGAGTAGCGCGCGCATTGACATTCAGGACGAACATGGCAGAACTCCATTTCGTTTCGCCGCTGCGCGTGGGGTGGGAGGACATTGTCGAGCACCTGGCGCGGAAGGGTGCTGACGTGGGCCTCAGGACGAATGCAGGAGTTTCGACGCTCTATACTGCATGTGCCAAGGTACGAACCAATATCGTGAAGATTCTTCCGAAGCACGGTGGGGAGCCGGACAAAGCTGACTTTGAAAGGTTTGTGGGCAGGAGGCTCAGACGGCTTCAAAAGCTGTTACCTCGACCAACAGAATTTCGGAACTTGTTAGTAACCTTCGCGAACGCCCAGCATACTACCGCGCCAGGAATAATGTTGGGTCACTCCTTTGACCGAGGCATGCCGTTCTGGATGTGTGGACAATCGGGCCACATGAAGATAGGAACGACGACATTGACGTTCCTTGCGCGGTGGCCGAGATACCCATCGCGGTTACAATAAGGGATGGCCAACTCGAAATAGTGCGGCTTTGGCAGCAGAACGGAGCAGGTCCTGCGTCTCAAGATTCAGTATCCGATCTTCTGCATGCGGCGTGCCTCTTTGGGCCAGTACGTGTGGTGGAATACTGTCTTGTCCAGGGAGCGGATGTCAATCAGAAATGGGCGACCATCGGTCACCATTATTCGCTGAATGCCGGAGTGACCAATTGAGCACCGTGGGGCTGCTGCTGGCGCGGGGAGTCGATGTCAACAGTCTCACAGACTACTACGACTTCGAACCAGAGAACGGAACTCTCGAGATCGCACATCTGCTAATTCGACAGGGGCGAAAGTCGACGCTCTGGTTTATGACGAGCTCACGCCTCTTCACTGTGCAAGCCTTGACGGAAATGCGGAAGTGGCAAAGCTACTCGCCGAGTCTGGCGCCGACTTGGAGGCGCGCGACTTGCAACAAATGACGCCGCATCTGGGCGCGTCGCGGGGCGGACATCTGGGGACGGTGATGGCGCTCGTTGAAGCTGGTGCCGACTTGGCGCTACCTCCAACAACGGCCACACAGCGTTGACCCTTGCATTATTTTATGGGAAGCCGGAAATATTTCGCTGGCTTTTCGAGTACGCAAAGAGTACGAGTCAGCTCATTGACACTGAACTGTTCTGGCGCATTCTGCAAAGCAGCAGTCAAGATGTGAAGTTCCCCCTAAACAACAGCACCGGCAAGTTCGACTCTTATTCAGCATTCAGGGCAGCAGCGATTTTTGGAAGCGCGGCAATCGAGCTCCTGTTGGATGGAGAGTGTGTGCTGCTTCGACCGCACGAAGCTATTGTCGATGAGGAAAGAGGGGACAACGTTATTGGCACTATTGGTCCTGCTCTGCTGGACGCCGCAAGCAAAAGGGAATGTGGACGTAATTAAAGTCCTCTTTGACAACGTGGCGGATGTAGACTCGAGAGATGAAACGCGGAAAGCGGCGTTGCATATCGCGTGTCGCGAGGGCCAGCTTGAAGCCGTCTGGCTCTTGCTGGAGGCTGGAGCGGACTTTAGGTCGACTTGTGGGGCTGGATTGAGCGAACATTTCTACGCTCGAATGAATGGCAACAAGGTTGTTGAGGAATTTTTGTTCTGCTGGGAAGCGAGAAGAGAAGACGCAGCTGAATAAAGCACGGGTTTCTCGAGCGAACCAAAAAAGTTTCTTCGTACCGTAAATATGCTCAGCCGAATTGCCAACTAATGCTAAGCTGGGCTGAATTGGTGCTTTTGAAATGCACTTGTACAGCTCCGCAGAACGGGTCGCCGAGGAAGGTGAGTATGACGTGAACACCGAATTTGCATCGCCCAACACCCTCGCTTATGTTCGTAGTGTTCCAAGTTGTTGAGTCTCGAGGGACACAGATTCTGAAGTATGAGAGTTGGGTGTTATTTTCGCGAGAGGATCAAACGGGCGCCCCCTGGAAACGACAGTTAAGTGTGTAATTCTGTTGTTGAGCACTAACATAGTGTATTTCTGGCAAGCTCTTCCCCGCGTGGGCATGTGGCGAAATGGTCTACCGCGTTCGACTTCTAATCGAAAGATTGCAGGTTCGAGTCCTGCCATGCTCGAGGGTTGTGGCAGTGGGGGTCATGTCTCACAACACTCTGAGAGTGGCGTGAAACTTTGCTTTGCTGAGTACGTTCCATTGGGTGAACACGAAGAAAAAAAACAAACTTTATCAAGGCTGCGTGTTCTGTATAAAAAAAAATAAAAAATAAAAAAAAAACTTTGCAAAGTTCAAGCTGTCCATCCTCCATGCACAGACAGGGAAGACCTTTTGCAGGTCTCGATTTTTGTGGACCAAGCGTCGACGGCGTCACCGGCGGCTGCACCGGGAAGGAGCCTGCACCTGCGAGAGAACTTTAGTGTTAGCCTTCGTCTGTATTTCTTTCGTTCTTGATGGATCTAACGCCGACGCTAGAAAACAACGAACTTTGCCTCCGCTGATGGCCCGAAGACGTGCACAAGGCGTGGCGATCCTGTACTGCTTCCGTAATGATCCCCCAGCTGGGTACCTGTTCACATCACGGCCACTGCCTTGGCCCTGCTGCACGATGAAGAAGGATCGGTGACTAATGGGCTTCTGTGGCTTTGAGCCAGCTTGGAAAAGACAAGAAGGCCGTCAAACTCTGCTGGGGCTCGCTCAAGGTTTTGACGCTTTCTGGGTGTGGCTATTCCGATGCGTTGACGGCTTGGAAGCTTGCCACAACTTGCATCCTTTTGGACGCCACCGTGCTTGCAAACCCCTCGGCCGCCGCGGCACCTCCGACGACGAGGACGTTGAGACGGCGGCGCGTCTGTGGCGGATCCAGCTGGAGCGGTGCGTGGCGGCGCGCGACACGAGCGTGCCAAGGGTCGTGAGGGAAGGGGCGTTTTGTCGATGAGTGCTCGTGAGGGCGTGGGCGGCCGTTGCGAGGGCTAGCGGTGGTGGTTTGCGGGTCCGAGAGGTTTTGTGGGGGACTCATCTGGATTTTTGCTTCCCAAAGGAAATGAAACTTGTGCAAGCGATGTAAAAAAGAAGAAAAAAAATGCTCAGCTCTCTTTTGCGACTGTGTGGGCAAAAAATAGGTTTCTAGCTCTGCGCACTGTGGGGTGGTGGTGAATATCTTTGAGCATGGCTGCTGCGGGCGATGATGGCGCTTTGAACAGCTCAAAGATGCGAGTCGCTCAAGCGTTCCATGCCACATCGTTTACAAGCTGTAAAAGTCCTCGAGTGTAACGTTCCAGTACACGTGCGCATGGCCTTCGAGATTGCGATAACGGCCAACGGCCAACGCGGGCCTCTTGTCGGTTCTGTACAAATGGCGTGAACGCGAACAGCCGGAAGAGCGGCGGTTGCTGGGAAATGCGGGCGCGGTGATTATTCATCTCCGATCCCTATTGCGCCCCTCGAGCGTGGCAGGACTCGAACCTGCAATCTTTCAACTAGAAGTCGAACGCGGTAGACCATTTCGCCACGTGCCCCGTTCCGTTATCTCCGGGTGCTTGGTAACTTTAATGGGATTGCCCTCGCGAAAAAAGGTGCTTGCATGGGAAGTTCGGCCATTTGATCCTCTTGCGAGAGCAAAAACTGTCTCCCTCCACATCCTCGCGTTGACTCAAGCGAGAAGAAGACTGAACCGATGCATTGAAACTGCTCGTGTATGTTACCAGCAATACCTTGGTTACGAGTCGGCGGGTTAAGCAGCGACTGCTTCTTCTCCTCGTTTTGAAAATGTGTAAATTCACTTCTAGATCTCTGGAATTTGACAGTCGAATTTGAAGTCCGCGACGACCTGGCCGCGGAACTCAAAGCAATGGAACGGCGCCGTCGTAGCAAGAAAGCTGAGCTGGCCTTCTCCGGCGCCAGCTGGAGCTGCTCGACGACTACTTTGCCAAAGCCGTGCCGGTCGATTCAAGCGCTGCCGCGCTGGACAAGATTTTAGACGTGGATGCAGGTCGCATATGTGCCATCCACACTGCGATCGACGTCGCGGAGGACAAAATCGAGGTCTGCCAATCCGCTCGGAACTTCCCTAGTTGATCACTCGATAACACTGCTCACTTTCCCCCGCAAAAAATACAGAGCACGAACTCGACGCCCCAGGTCCTCCTCCCTAGTCCCGCCTCCTTCTTCGTGAACAACTCATTCGCAACCAAGCCCGCCCTCCCACTGGTCTGTCCGCGCCACCCTCTCTCCCCTAGTCCAAAAGCGCACCCCGGCAACCAATGACACCATCGCCTTCTTTAGCCGGCGCCTCGCGATCCACAACACGCTCCTCACCGCGCTTCCCCGCCTCATCGTGCACGACCAGGTCCCCGTCCGCGGCGCCAGCAACGAGACCAAGGTAGCGGTGCTGGCGCCCGCGGGCCTGCCCGTCGGCGAGGACAGCTGCAAGGGCGTTGCCGTGAGGGAGGGCGTGCAGGCGCGGTGCGTGCAGACGAACGAAGAGGAGAAGTTGGAGGGCGTGAAGGGGGACGGTACGGTCGAGTGGGTGTGTACAGGCGTTGCTGTAGGACAGAGGTTGGAAGTTGGACTGGTGTGGGAAGTGAGCGCACCGACCGGTTACAGTTGGACAGTGTCTGAGACGGATAAGAAACCTCGCAAGCGCGATGCCCTTCGCAAAAGGTCTTCGAGCTCTGATTGAATGTTGGCTTGTGTGGCCAAGCTTCTTTTTTTTTTTTTGAGGAACAGCCATACAAAGAAAAAGAACCCGTCCCAATATGTCCGACGCGGTTGTCGTTCGAAGGTTGGTCTACTCAACCCAACTCGACCCCTTGACAAAAAACTCACAGCCCACGTTCATGCAACGTGCAGAGTCGACGCAGGAAACCCGAAGGAGCAGAATGCCATGATCGACCTAACCCGCAGGGCGTTTTTCAACCACTTCCAACCCGGCGCCGACGAGCACTACCTCCTTCACCTGCTCCAGTCCCACCCGGACCACATCCCCGATCTCTACTTTGCCGCCTTCCTCCACAACGAGCCGGCCGGCTGCATCGCCTTCACACGATCGTCAGTCTCGCACGACGACGGCACCCTCACCGAGACGTGCACGTTCGGTCCCGTGTGTACAAGGCCCGATCTCCAGGGTCGCGGCATCGCGCGCAAGCTGATCTCGCACTCGCTGGACGCCGCCAGCGAAATGGGGTTCAAGGCGTGTATCATCTTTGGCGATCCGCGCTTCTACGGGAGGCTTGGGTTCCGCTGCGCGGAGCGGTACGACATCGCCGACGAGGACGGGTACTTTAAGGTTGCCATGCTGGCGAGGGAGATCCAGCCGGGTTCGCTGAGGGCTGGGACGTTTCGGCAGTCGGCGGTGTCTCGGTCGATGGAGCGCGCGGAAGAGTGGGACAGGGAGAGGGGGGTGGAGATGTGGGACAAGGTGGAGGGGCGACCCAGCCAGCTGGACTTTCAGCGGATTAGCACGCTGTGCTACAAACGTACTTAGTCCTATAATTCTCTGGTGGACCACTTTCAAAACCCTCACAAAACCCGGCCCTCGCTTCAGTGGCCGTCATTGTCCGCTGTTTTTTCCTGTGGTTCCAAAAGCAGCAAGCGGCACAGCAGCCAGAATGTACAACAGAAAAAATAGTACGACTATTTCAGTTCAGTGGGTTGACGATGAAACCCAATCAACGATTTAGCATATTGCAGCCGTTTGCGGTTCAAACACATGAACTCCTTACAGCTCCCTCCAGTCCCTTGAGTGCGCTGAAGCTCAGGAGAATATCATCGCTGGTGTTTGTGAAAGCACCAATGCTCATGACGTGCCTGAAGGACGAAGTTGAACGAACGGCAGGCGACGTGGGGTCGGAGAAATCAGCGCAGTCGACGCAGTGTTACCTGCATACACACCCAGAGCCGCACACACACACACATCAATGAAACAAAGAAAGCACGGCAGCCTCCTCTGCAGTGACCGAGCCTCCGGTCGCGGAACATGAAATGTAGTAGCCGCCGTTCTTCCAGTTGCAGCAGTCAGCGGGAACTGGAACCAACGTACTTCACGAGGGCGGCGTTCAAGAGGCTGCGGACACCATCGAACTCGCTGCTAACAGTCTGCCACAGCCACACGGGATGCAAGTCCAGTCAGTCGGTCTAGCTGGATACAGGGCAGGGCTAAGGTGGTCCGTTAATGTCGTTCGAGGGGTCACGAATACGGTGTAAGTTGTTTTTTTTAGCTGACGCTCCACCTTTGTAAATAACGTGAAAGCTTAGCTTGCTGATGGAAGCGAGGAGAAAGGAAAAGGGGCGGTCGGCGAGGTTTGGCCGCGATCGTGGAAAGTACTTGAAGGCGACCACCAGACGGGGGCACTTTGCAAAGGGTTAGAGTCGACCAGGACTTAAACTATGTCAGGGACGGGGAACGCGTCGACGAAAATGCACGAGAGCATGGATGTGAGTGAAGCGGAAAGAAATGGTCGAGAGGGGAGCGTGCGCAAAGTGCGAGGCTTCAGTTTGGAAGAGCTCGAGTTGAAGCCGTTCATTCGCATTTTATGTGCACTTTGGCGTATCTGGTGGCGCCAGCCAGTCCTTGTTTGTTTGAGGAGTGGGGGCGGGGAGGCACCTTGCAACAGGCCGTCGACTTAAAAGTTAGTTGCATCGGCACCGCGGGCGGGCCCGGTGGAGACGAAAAGGCGGAAGCGTAGAGGAGCAAGCCTCTGTCTTTGCTCCACGAAACGAGGAGGCGCGGAATAAATCTTCTATGCTGATTGGTTCCTGCCGGGTTGCCATTCTGTTGCGCGTTTGCGTCGCATGCAATCATTGGTGTTTTTTGGTTTTCGAGATTGAGATGAGAGAACTCCCTCCACCCCTTGCGAGGCTTGCTTTGCGTCGCCTTCCTTGTCTTCGCTTCGCTCTCGCCGCGTGCTTTCCACCAAACCGACCCGCGCCACCCGCCAAGGAACGCCACCCACACGCAAACACCGTCCACAGCTCTTTTCTTCCTTCCTTAAAAACGGCGTCATTTGCTTCCTCATGCCTCGTCCCCAAGCACCCATCCAAATCCTCCAGCAACACCCCTTGGGTCGAATTCGATCGAAAAATCGGCCAGCCAACCAAGCAATGATTCCACCCTCGCGGCTCCTCGTCCTCCTCCTCGCGTTCGCTGTTGCGTTTACGTCCCTCCTCGCTGACGCGCAATGGGTTCCGTAAGTGTGCCCGCTCTCACCGCGCTCTTTGCCATTTAGCAGCAAAAATCGCCCACGGACTGGGGGGCCGGGACGCATTTGATCGGGCACTCTTCTAGTCATACCGGCTTTTCTGCTGACAACACGCGACCCAACTCTCCTCTACCCAACCGTGTCCACTTCCAAAAAACCATGACAGGGGCCACCCCAGACCGAACAAAGAGCGGACGGCGCCTCAGGTGGCGACCCACCGCACCGGCGGCAGTCGCTCGCCGTCCCCTGGAAAGCCGTCGCATCGGTCACCGTCGCCCGGGACCGGGGCTGTCAACAATCGTGGCTCCAGCGGGTCGCGGCGCGGCAGCGACGCGGGAGGGTCGTCCCACCGTGGCAGTGTGGCCAACAACAGGGACGGCAGCGGTTCGCGCCGCGGCAGCGACGCGGGCGCGGTGGACAAGACCGGCAACAACGCAAAGATTGGGAAGCTGTTTGGCGTTTCCCCCGAGGAGGCTCATAAACTGAAGACGGACAAAGAGTACAGCAACGAGAAGGCCGTCGATCAAGCCGTGCGTGACCATCAAGAACAAAAAGCAAGGGCTGTTAAAAATCAGCTCAATGAAGCGGGTCTTAAATGGTGACTTGATTTGAATGCTGCTGAGGACGCCAATCTTTTTGCTGAGATCGTCTGCTACCTTTGATCTTCGTCTCCTGCTTTCATCCTTCCCTTTGCGTTTCTTACCTTTCCTTTCCTTTCACGAACGTTTTCCCCCTGCTCTGCAACAGTGGGGTTGTCCTTCGCCTTGTCTCTCCCTTCGCAGTCTTGACTCCTGCCGGCATCTTGTTTCCGGCTTTGAATGTTTCAGTCACTCTTTCCCCTGCTATCCTGGTCCAATGTCTCCTCCCCCATCCCTTTTGACCGAAACATGCATCGATTCAGGAACGAAACAAATTGGCTCTGACCCTCGTTCGCTCTTGGGTGACAGAAAGACAACTTCGAGTGCAAGTGCTGCACTCCAGAACAAGAACTGTACATTGATTCGTACCTTCGTTGGACAGGATGCCTGGGCAGTAAATTGAACACAAGACGCTCACGTTGAAGGTCCTTGCACGAGTTGCCGCTACCCCGACGTACACAAGCGTCGCGAAACCACAAGTTGTAAAATTGATTCCGTTCGAGACCATACTGCCAGTATAACTCTTCCCGAAGCACCCCAGATAAAACAAGCCCTCCAAACGCAAGAAGTAGAACGATAGAAGGGCAAATGCGAAAGAGAGTTTCCTTACAATTCCTCCAGCCCATTAAGCCCGCTGAAGCTCATAACAATCCCTTGGGCTATCGTTGAGGAAGTAGGTGGTGCTCGTGATGTGCCTGAAGGACGAAGGCGAACGATGGATAATCGATAAGGGGTGGGGCCGAAAACTCTGGTGGGGTCCTTGTGAGACTACACTCACTCCTTTGACCCCAGGATCTGGGTCCTAGAGTGAAGGAAAGCAAACAATAGATCTAAAACTAACTTTATTGCGCTGTTGTCTAGGGTTTTTGAACCGTACTACTTGCCTTGTCCACAAAGTATCCCAACTGATCTGTCAAACAGGGTCTCAAACACAAAGAATGTACATTTCGGTGCGGGAGCACCAATTACTCACATGGCTGTGGGCTGGTGCAAGAGGAAACAGTGGTGCAAGAGGAAACAGAAGGGCACTCCCTAGGGCTCAATGCAACTGCAGAAAAAAAGAGAGATGAGGGCAACAGAGGGAACTCGCACTCAGAAACCCTGACAATTGAGAATGCGCTGCGCCTGGCCACGACCACTCAATCACTTGACCAACAGGCTTTATTGCATTGCACTTGTGCTCACACATCTCACTCTCACAGCAATAGGACTGAGGCAGGCACTTCTAGATCGAACTCTCAGGTGTTGGGAGCAGCGCGGAGCTGTCCAATGCAGAATGGTGGAGCATAAGTACAAGAGCGGGCTCAGATGGGCTCCACTGCAGGAAGTTAGGCATGAAGAACTTTAGGGTCTTAATGGGTTTCACACCTCGAGAAAGGGAAGGCAGAGCTTCATGCCAGATGCAGAGAATATCAATAGAAAACTGTTGAATCTACTGACGGGGTATCTCATGAAGCTGGTGCTGCGTTGGGCTACGCCAAGGGGTCTCGGGAAGTGCTCCATAAGTGTTTTGGTCCGAATCATTGACAGGCGCCTTTGCAAATAGCAACAGACAGGGCATGACCTAGCGCCCCTCGTCGCAAACAGTGCTGCAGGCGCCCTCATTGTCACGAGCGACAAGGAGGAGAGAGAGAAGGGAGTTGACTATGTATGGGTTGGAAGGTCGCCAGCAGGGAACTCGCATGCGGAAACACCTGCAATCATACATGCACCCTGCCAGGCTGTGTCATGTCAGGAACAGGGCATGACAGGACAAGGCAGACAAGGAACTGAGAGGAGTGATGATTGTATTGGAAACAATAATTCACTTGAGGGATGGGACAGGTCCCCCATCCCCCTTTTATACCTTTTGAGAGTCTTCCTTGTCAAGACTCAAAGAAAGTTCCAAAAAGAGCAATTAGTAATGCTATGATACCAATGACACCAATGACAACAAGACAAGTCAGGAAAGCAAAGAAGGTTCCGAAGGTTCCACAAGGTTCCATGAAGGAATGCTCTAGAAGGTTCCAGAAAGTTCCAGAAGGTTTCATGCAGGAATGTTCTAGAAGCTTCCAGAGGTTTCCAGAGGGTGATTCATAACATCATCTCCCCCTTTTAGGCCTCTTCTGCAACTTGGTGGGGTACCTGGTCTTGAACTTGAGCAGAAGGTCTTGGCAGTGAGTGAAGTTTGACTCAGGTTCCCAGGTGTTGTCAGCATCTGAGTAACCTTTCCACTTAACAAGGAACTTGAGTGTCCTTCCAAACCACTTGGCATCCAAGATTTGTTCAACCTCAAATTCCTCTTCACCTTCCACCTCAACTGGAGGAGGAGGAGGAACAACTCTGCCTGGAATGGAATTGGCCACAAACTTCTCCAAAAGGCTGACATGGAAAACTGGGTGGATCTTCATGGATGCAGGGAGATCCAGCTTGAAGGTGACTGGATTGATTTGCTCCAAGATCTTGAAAGGTCCCAACTTGAGGTTGTCTAGCTTGGGACTTGGTCTTTTGGTCTGCAAGTTCTTCCTCAGAAGCCAAACTTGCTGACCCACAGCAAGGTCATGGTCCATTCTGTGAGTGTTGGCAAATCTTGAGGCATCTTCTTGGGCTCGCTTCAGGGTGGAGTCCAGGAAGGTGCTGATGATCTTGAGCTTATGCAAGTGTGAAGCCACAGCAGGAGCTTGGACATTGGATAGGGTCTCTTGTCCCAGAAGATCTCCTCTTGGATTGAAGCCATAGGTTGCAAAGAAAGGAGATAGCTGGGTGCTTGAGTGGAGAGAATTGTTGAGAGCAAATTCTGCCAGTGGAAGGAGGGTGGGCCAATCATCCTGTTGATAGCTGACATAGCACCTCAAATACTGCTCCAGAGTCTGGTTTGTTCTTTCTGTTTGTCCATCAGTCTGAGGGTGATAAGCAGTTGACAGTTGAGACTTGATTCCAAGGGCTGCTGTGAGTGCTTTCCAAAATTGAGATCTGAACTGTGGTCCTCTGTCACTGACGATTGACTGAGGCAGCCCATGGAGCCTGAATATGTGCTGCAAAAACAGGTCTGCTGTTCCTTGTGCATCTATATTCTCAGTGCAGGGGATGAAATGGGCCAACTTTGTCCTTGTGCAGATGACAACAAGGATAGAGTCAAATCCATGGGATGGGGGCAGTTTCACAATGAAGTCCATGGATATTGATGACCAAGGCCTGATGGCAATTGGGAGGGGCTCCAGGAGTCCATAGGGCTTGTGTCTGCTGGATTTGTTTCTTTGACAGGTTTCACAGCTGCTGACATAGTTCTTGATGTTCTTTCTCATGCCTGGCCAGTAGAAGTCTCTGGAAAAGCTCATATGTCTTGTGCTCTCCTGGGTGTCCAGCTGTTGCTGCATCATGCCTTGTCTTGAGTACCTCAAGTTTTTCCTCTTCTTGGCTGATTTGAATCTTGTGAGGCTTGGGGTCCTTGGAAATAGCATGGGCCCACACACTGTCAGGAAGCAATGAAAGGTGTGTCTTGGATGGTGGGGTGAAACCATCTCCCCCTTCAGGTGCAAGGTCTGTTCTTCTTGACAGGGCATCAGCCACAGTGTTAAGGTGGCCAGGAGAATAGCACAGCTTAAAGTCATACTCAGAGAGCAGTTCAGCCCACCTGGCATGCCTCTGCTTGAGCAACCTCCCTGCCCTGAAGAAGGTGAGGTTCTTGTGATCAGAATAGACAGAGATGCCTTTAGAACCAGCCAAGTAGTGTCTCCAGAATTTGAATGCTTCCACAATTGCAAGCAACTCCTTGTCATGGACTGTGTAGTTACACTCAGCACTGTTCAGCTTCCTGGAGTAATATGCCACTGGATGCAGAGGAGCAGAGGGTTCCTGAGAGCTTGGCTGGGACAGAACAGCGCCAAGGGCATAGTCTGAGGCATCAGTTTCCAAGGTGAAGGGAAGCAAGGGATCCACATGCTTAAGGAGTGGTGCACTTGTGGTTGCTGTCTTAAGAGCTAGCCAGGCTTGCTCTGCTGCTGGGGTCCATTCAAACTTGGTGGTCTTCTTGGTGAGATCAGTGAGAGGCTTGGCTATGGCAGAATAGTTGGCAATGAAGGTTCTGTAGAAGTTGCAAAACCCAAGGAAGCTTTGAACATCTTTGATGGAATTTGGAGCCTTCCATTCAAGAATAGTTTGGATCTTGTCTGGTGCCATGGAGATCCCTTTGTCAGACACAATGAACCCCAAAAACTCAATGGAGGTCTTGTGGAATTCACACTTCTCCAGCTTTGCATAGAGGTGATGCTGTCTGAGTCTCTCCAAAAATACCAGGTTATCATGCAGGTAGACAATGACAAAAAGGTCCAGAATATCCCTGAAGATGTCATTCATCATGCCTTGGAAAATAGCTGGAGCATTGGTAAGTCCAAAGGGCATGACCAAGTACTCAAAGTGACCGTATTTGCATCTGAAGGCAGTCTTCCATTAATCCTGGGGCTTAATTCTGACCAAATTGTAGGCACCTCTGAGGTCAATCTTGGAAAATATCCTTGCATGGCTCAGTTTGTCCAGTAATTCAGAGATGAGTGGCAGTGGATAGCAGTTCTTGACTGTCATCTCATTGAGATCTCTGTAGTCCACGCAGGGTCTCAGCCCCCCATCCTTCTTCTTGACAAAAAAGATGGGAGCTCCAGCTGGTGACTTGGAAGGTTGGATGAATCCCTTGTTCAGCATTTCTTCAATGTATTCTTGGAGGGCCTTGGCTTCTGGTGGAGAGAGAATGAGCTGGCTGGTCAGGTACTGCTGCAGGAATGGTCTCTCAGGTATGCCCCCATCTCCCTGTGTGTTGGCTCCTGTGGCCTCTGGTGGGCCTGGTCTTCACTGAGTTCAGACTCTCTTTCTCTCAGATTAATGCCTGTGATGTCATGGTGCCACACTTGTGTGTGGGAGTGGGTTTTAACCTTCCTTGCTTCTAAGATGTAAACAGTCTACTCTGAGTGAGTGAGTGAGTGGAAGGAGTGAATGAAGTGGAGATGTGTGTTTGTGGGTGGTCCTTCTCCCCAACTTGGAGAGAAAGGAGAAAAACTCTGTAATGAATTATTGATACATGATGATGATATACACGCTGTAATAGTTGCTAGGCAAGCGTGACCGGCACAGGGTAAAGTTTGGGTCTGTCTTGTGCCTCTTGGTGCTAACCAGTCAGTTCCGCCTAACATAAGATAGGGGATTCCTCTGGCCTGGTGAGGCAGATGTCTGTGTCCTATGAAGCAAGAAGAGTCCCACTGTCTCCCACCCTGTGTGCCCCCTCCTTGGATGGAGTTGGAACCTTTCTTGGGAGTGAGACAAGATGTGTCTGGTTCTGTTAAGTGGAAAACAGTTCTGGTTTGATCCAACAGGCATCTCTGCACACTAACTGTTCCTTGTGTTTCCCCTTTGTGTCCAACCCCCTCCAACTTAGGGCTTGTCTTTGGCAGAGAGGGAGCTGGTGCTCCAAGGTGGTGGCTCCAACAGGTTGGGACCTGGCCACTTTCCTCCCCACTCTCTTGCCTTCCCCTTGGCTTCTGCCTTGGGAAGGAGCTGGCACAGATTGGTTGGTGCTGCCTTAGGCGCCCCCTTTGTTGCCCTAAGTCTCATTCCTTGAGTGATTCCGTCCCTTTGGCTTTGCCATTGGGGTTTCTCTGTGTCTTGGACCAGAGGCATTTTGCACTTTCTTTTGTGATTGTCCCACCCTTGTCACACTTTTCTCATGTTTCCCTTTTAGATCTGTGATAGCTGCTCTTTTTTGTGTTTTGAGAATTTCTTTTGTGTTTGATGATGGGCTTTAGTACACTCCAAATACATTTCCTGTCTGGTGACCCTAAACACCTTCTTTTGCCCTTTTCATTAGATAGGATTGGTATTTAGGCCATTGCTCTATTTCCACCTCAGCCCAGGGTGAGGAGATTTAGAGAGCACAGTCCCACAACAGAGCCAGCAGTGTCACACCAGTCGGTGGTGGGGCCAGCTGCATTCCCCACCCACAGCCCCTTAAGAGGAGCCCCACGAAGGGACCATGTACACTCCCAGGTGTGTACCACCTCTCACTACCCTCACCTTTGTGAGCCAGATGGATTTGGAGGGACTCTGTATTGGTGCCAATGGACAGAAATCAGATTGAAGAAAAAAGGAAAACGAGAAATGGCCCAAAAACAGAGAGAGAGAAAATTGACAAGTCAACCCCCTGACTTGGAGCATCCACCACAAATGCTTCAAGTCCTCCCCAACCCTATGCGTGTAAGTACAAGTGCCAAAAATAAACAACAAATTAGGCGGGCTTGGGGTATGGCCTGTCAGGCACCCCATCCCAAGGCAGTCAGGCAGTCTCTGTTAGTCACCAAAAAAGAAAATATGTTGAGAAAACCCTGGCGCAGCAGAAACTGTTAACACAAAAGTAGTAAAAGCAGGCCCAATAATAAAGACGGGTTAGCTGCAAATACACTTTGATCGCCCTCTCTTCGCTTTCTGTGTCACTGAAATACTCAAGTGGGGGGAGTGTGATCTTCATCCTCTTCTGGGGACTGAGCATCGCAGGACACGGTAATTCTTATTCTGCTGCCAGTGGGAGAGCGGCCAAAAGAAAAAAAAAAAAAACCAGTTTACACAGTTCACAGTTCGCAAACACTCGTTGACGCTTCGAGTAGGCTCACAGCAGAGGACCAGCTATGCTTGCCCGACGCCGCACGTCCCTGGCAGGTTGTTCCATGTAACTTTGATACCGCAAAGCGTTCAGATCAATCCCACAAGCCCCCCTTCCCCTGTGGTCGTTGTTGCCAGCAATTTTTTTTTGACCAAAACAGCTCTGCAACAACTGGCACCTGTGGAAAAATTTCTGGCGCTTCTGTGAAAACCCGTCCCGCAGCCAAACGGGCCCTTAGCCTCTCGTGGAACGATTCTGATCCGTCGACGCAAAGAGTGCTCTTTGCAGCCTCCTAACGCCGACCACGCCTTCCGAGGATGCATTAGTTGGAGGGCCTCGCCTACTAAACCAACGGATCACCGGTCAAGTTCATAACAAGCATCTTCGTGTGCCCGTTCCTTTTACAGTGTAAGCACTTTGGGACGTGATCATTTTTGGGTGATGCGCCCCGCCCACCGATTCATGTCCAAGCTTTGGGCACGATTAAGAGCCAATAATTGCGCAACATTCTCTGGTAATTTCACTAAAACCGAGGGAGTAGGCAGCTACTTGGCATAAATCAACCTCCTCAGTGTTGGAGGAACAGTCTGTTGCCATCGGCTCGGATGGAATGCGTCATAACTGGGGGTGGAAGATGACATAGCCGGCCGTTCCTCTCCACAGGAGTGTAGTGGGTGTAGTTCGGGATGTCTCTCTCGCCCCCCCCCAATGGCCCCCCCATCAGATATTTTAGTGTGGGGATATTAGTGTAATAGTGTAAACGCACACACACACACACACTCACCTTTTTTTTTTTTATATTGTTCTGGTCCTGAAGGGGCTGACAGGAAGAGAAAGAGCAATCAACGGTGAACCATTACAGACTACGTCCAGGTATCACCTCAGCAAACCCACCCCATGCACTACAGACTTACAAGTCGTCAGGCATCTCCACCGCACCACTCCTTGTGATTCAAGACCATACTCTTTCTTGTTGCCTTCAACAGCTGGCATCGTGACTTGAATCCTGGGCCCTTGAGTGACAGATACCCAGACCCTCCATGCTTTCCCAGCTTGGCTCTTGGGAGGGGCTCATCTTTTCAAACACAACACGAGGCGGAGATTGAAACAGGGAGACAAGAGAGAGAGAGGGACGTAGAGACAGAGAGACGGAGACAGAGAGATAGAGAGATAGAGAGAGATAGAGAGAGAGAGAAGAGAGAGAGAGAGAGAGAGAGAGAGAGAGAGAGAGAGAGAGAGAGAGAGAGAGAGAGAGAGAGAGAGAGAGAGAGAGAGAAAGAGAGAGACTCGTCCTTGTCACCCTCGGTGTGGAGGAGATCATTATCTCTCTGGAACAATGCTTGGCCGCAGTCGCGACGCCGCCCCAGTCCCTGTCCACGCCGCCGCCGCCGCCGCCGCCGACGACAACCCCGCCAACGGCAACGGCGCCGCCACTCTCGCAAGAAGAAGAACAAGACCAAGGCCGCCACTACCACCGCCACCGCCACTGCAGCCATTGGCACTACTGCTGCTGCTGCTGCTGCTGCAAGCTCGGCCCACGCGTCCTTGAAGCCAGTGAGTGCCAGAACGAGAGAGAGAGAAAGAGAGAGAGAGAGGGAGAGAGATCTGGAGAGAGCCACGTCAACACCCCCATCGTACGTCCACCCAAGCAGCAGCAGCAGGCTGCCTTCTCCCATCCATCCAGCCCCGCCTGCGCCTGGAATTCATCTTCCGCTTACCGGGTCCCAGCTTTCCTCTTTCCATTCCCGACAGTCAGACAGTCAGATCTTTGCCTTGCAACCATTGCCCTTTCATACACACACGTACACACACACATCTACACACGCTAACCTCATCGCATCAATCGCACACTCCCCCCAACCGTCAATAAGGAACCCATCAACGACAACAGCAACAACAACATGGACAACGGCAACGCCCCCGCCGCCTCCGCCTCCGCCGCCGACGACCCCGCCTCCATTGTGCCCGCGTACCTTCGCAGCGACTGGGATCCCGCTGACAAGCACATCAACGAGCTCATTAGCGCGCTCTCGGACCACGGCATCGACCTCCCCCCCCGCCGCGAGCGCCGTCAGTTTTACATCGAACTCTTCCGCGACCGCATCCTCCCCCGCCGCCACAAGCTCGCATCGGAGCTGGAAGAGGTCCAGCGGATCCACAGCCCGCGGAAGGGTGGTGGTGCTGCTCCCAGGCCACAACAGCAGAAGAGGCGCGTCGTTGCGGAGGAAGTGGACTCTGACGAGGAAGAGGCGGAAGAGGAAGAAGAGGAGGAGGAGGTGACGATTGGCTCCATGTTGACTCGGGACAGCGAAGTTGTGCTCATCGACAGCAGCGACTCGGACGTGCAGTCTGGTTCGCGCGCCCGCAGTTTGCGCTCGGCCGAACCCACAAAATCGCGCCAAGGCGGCAACGGCAAAGCTGCTGCGGCCATCATATCTCCTCCGCGAGACTCGGGAGCTTCCTGCAATAGGAGCGCGTCAATCCGAGGCCGCCGACAACTCCGTCCATGCTCTTTGGGTCCGTCGGGGAGGCGCAAGCTGACGCTGCGAGACGCCTTACGCTTGGCACCGGAGTACAGCAAAAGTCGACGCCAAGCAGCCGCCGCCACACCATGGGCGGTGTGCCCTCGTCATCGTCATCCTCGTCGTTGTCGTCCTCGTCTGTCCCTCTCTTTGACAAGAATCCAGGACGACTCCTCCAAGCCCGCTGGAGGTCTTGGCACAGCCTCGCCGATCCCAGGCTCGGGTGCCCAGCCACGGTTCATCGATTTGGCCGGTCTAGCCACGCCAATTAAAGCTCTTCCCGACTTTCGCAATGTCCGACACTCTCCCGCGTCTCCAGCCTCCTTTCGTCGTGGGCTCTTCCACGCCTGCCAGTGTCGTAAAACGTGCGGCTGCTGCTGGCGCAAGCTCAGCTGCATCAATGCGAACCCCTGGAAGTGCCGTACAGACCCGGCGTTCCCGAAAAGAGCCCCTCCCGCAGTCGGAATTGATGACCTGGGACAGTTTGCTGCCGTCCACTTCGCTCAAAACGCCTGGAGCCATTGGCGGCTCGCCGCCGCGCAAGTCCAGCCGTGTGACCCCCGCCCAAGAAGTCGAAATCCGCCTCGTCGCCCGGAAAGGAGTCACCAGGTGGCATTGCAGGTGACAATGTCTCGAATCGACCAAAAGCAGTTCCTCGACGCCGAAAGCGGCAGCGGCCACCTCCAGTCGTTGTGGTGTACTGTGCTGTTGCGCTGGTTCTAGCCGTTGTGGCGCCGCTGTACTACTTTGGACGCGAGAAACTGGGCTACCGAGACGTTGGAACGGAGAACGTCAAATGGGACCTCTTGCCCCGCTCCCTCGACGATGTTGTGTCAAAGCTGATTCCGCCCACCCGCACTTGCCCGGAAGGCGCGATTTGCAGCGGCTGGTCGGTTGTTGCGTGCCTCGACTCCGACGCTGTCCTGAAGCAACCGACCGTCCTGTCGTGGCTTCCGCTGCGATACCTCAACACTGCTCTGGTCGACTTTGCGCAGTTTGCCACGCCGTTCCGGCTGCTCGAGCCGACGTGCGTGCCCGACAAGGAGCGCTTCCGTCGCGAGGAGCTCCGCCAGATGCAAGCAGAGCACCTCTTGGCAAGACTGGACACCGTGGTGCGCGAGTGGATGGGGCGAGTCGAGTGCGGCGAGGCCGACAAGGACATTGCTGCCCTCCAGGAAGCAGAGAGGGAAGCTGCTCTTTCTGCCGTCGGTAAGAGGTACAAGGGCATGCCGTTGTCGGCGGCAAAGCGCGCGCTGCGTGCCGGAGTAGCCAAGAAGCTGCCCCACGACTCATTTGAAGACTTGTGGCAGATGCTCTTGATCAGGATCGCCGACGGCCCGGGACGAGCGGCGCCGCTACCACCACAATCGTCGCCACCAGGTGCGTCGCCGCACGAGAACCAGGCGTCCCCGCTATTTTACATGACAGTGTTTACGAACGGCCACCACAGGTTGTTGGTGTCACGATCGGAGCCGGCGCGGTCGCTTTCGTGCTCTGTGCGCACCAGGCTGCTGGAAACAGCCGCGGCAAACTGGCACATTCTGCTCGCGATCGGCACGACGATTGCGACGGCCACGTACCTGCGCATGCGCTCGCGCGCCCGCGCCCGCGACAGTGCGATCGCGGCCACGATCGTGGAGGACGTGCTGGAGGCGCTCCACACGGAGGCCGAGAGCCACGCCGGCGACCCCATCCGGCACCCTGTCCCCGGTCTGTCCGTCGTCCAGGTGCGCGACCACTTTTTGGAGGTGGCGTCCGGGCACTCGGGCAGCTCGTCGGCGGACGAAGGCGAGGCGGGGCGGGGCAGCGGGAGAGGTGCGGGAAGCGGCAACGACGGCGGCGGCGGCGGCGGCGGGTTCGAGTCGTCGCAGTTTGGCAGCGAGTACGTGCGGACGCAGGACGCGCAGCTGCGGACGCGGTGGCGGGTGCCGGACGACGCGGCGCGCGACCGGATCTGGGCGGTGGTGGCGGCGCGGGTGCTGCGCAACTCCAGCGTGCGCGAGACGGTGATGGAGCTGCGCGGCGAGCCGCACCAAGTGTGGCAGTGGATCGGCGGGCACGCGCTGAGCCCGCGCAAGAAGCGCGTGGCGATCGCCACGGCGGCGGCGGTTGACGGAGGTGGTGGTGGTGGTGGTGGTGGTGGTCCTGCGATGCCGCCGGCGCCGTGGGCTGTTCCTTCTTCGGGGGCGAGCCACTACGAACAGCAGCAGCAGCGGCAAAGGAGCCCCCGGCAGGCCTCGGCGGCGGTGGCTCGAACGCCCGTGCGAGCGTCCACTTTTGCAGCAGCGGCCTCCAGTGCCGATGCCGCACCGTCGTCGTCGCCGTCGGCGTCGCCGATGCAGAAGTCGTTTTGGGCGACGTGGCTGATGCGCAAGGAAGGAGCCGCCGGCAGCGTCGGTTGTGGTTTATCGGTGCCGTTCCCGGAGGCGGCGGAGATGGCGGCGCAGCGCGCGGGCAAGGCGCGAGTCGGCGGAGGCGGCGGGGGTGCGCCGGAGATGGATGTATTTTACGTTCCCGACGATGACGAGGAGGTGGTGGTGGCCGAAGTGGGAAGCGGCGGGGCCGGAAAGGTGTCTTCGTCTTCGTCGTCGTCGTCGTCCTTGTATCCGACGCTGTAAGCGTGTGTTTTTCTTTACTGTCTCTTGTGACGCTCGCGCCGTTTTCTGTGCCCCCGGCCCCGTTCCGGAGAAGTATCGTTTGTTCCCTTGCGCATATTTAGTATTCGGCTGCATTCTTTTGCTGATTCTCTTGTGTGCGGTTGCACTGTTTCGACGAGGCAACGGGTTTGTTGAATACGAGGAAGAAAGGAACTGTTGAAGTGTTGGGCAAATAAAGATCCTGTGTACGTGATAAAGTTGTGAAAAGTTTTTGTACTTCTCGTGTCGGCCGCGGAGACTTTCCCGCATCACGACGCCCTTACAGGTATTTCCATTTCGCGCATTACCCCCCCCCCCTGTGTCACCCCTCCATGCGGAACAGCTCCTCCTCGGCGTCGAGCCACCAGCCCGTCCCGCCGGCGGACCCGACGGCGCCCGGCACGAACGAGCTCTGCATCGGGTCGGTGACCTTTGTTTAAGCAGTTTGTTTCATTACGAACGATTTTTTTTTTTTTTTTTTTTTTTAGATGTTAGCACAAAAACCGTTAAATGTATTCGATTTCAACACCTGCCACCACCGGCGGGTCTCTTCGTCCCTCCCGATCTCGGCCAGGTCGCGTTTCATGTCGTCGATCCCGCCGCCGCAGTACCGCATGTGGGCGACGAGGAGGAGGGTTGGGGCGGTCGGGGTGGTGGAGGGGAGCGGGAGGCGGACGAGGTGGATTGAGTAGTCTGTGGGGAGTGGGGGGTGGTGGTTTAGGTGGGTGAAACGGGAATGAAGGGGAGGGGGGGAACGAATACCAAAGATGTGAGCGCGGCGGAGTGCGGCGAGGACGGAGGGCCAGACGGCGGCGTGGACCTTATTGGTGTGTCGTTTTTGGTTGTTTGTTGTTGTTGTAGTTGTTGTTGTTGTTGTTGGTGGTGGTAGTTAGGATGTGTTTGCATGGCGTCGGCGAAAAGCGGGAAAGGAAACACCCCGCGAAACAACCCAAACCTTGCGGTACTCGTCGAGGGCGTCTTGCTTGACTGCGATCACCTGGCAGACGCGGATGCCCTCGTTGGTGCGCGGGAAGGGGGGCGGGTTTGGGAGGGTGTTGGGGGTGTTGGTGGGGTTGGTGGTGGTGGTGGAGGACATTGGGTTGAGAGGGGGTTCTTCTTTGGGGTGGTTGGTGCGAAAGGGGGGGGGAACAGGAGGGAGATCGAAGGCGATTTGTGCTCGGGGGGACGGTGGGGGTGAGGGGGGCCGGGCTGGCGGCGACGGGCGGCGGGCGTCGTTTGGTAGCGTTTGTCGTTTGGCAGCGTCGTTGTTGTTGTTGTCGTCGTCGTCGTCGTCGAGGGTAAATCCGTGGATTTTATTTATTATGTGGCGGAGGTCAGGTGGCTCGGTCGGAGCGAAAGGTGCCTTCGGAGCTCGCGCC
>JAIVFJ010000420.1:0-43546 GCA_025765615.1 Zopfochytrium polystomum
CGATGCTGTAGTAACAAGGAAAGCTTACGTTAAAACGAGACCTTTTGGCGCTGCTTAATTCCATACACTCTCCTGGGATGAAGCTTCTCACGACCAGTGTTAATACACCTTGGTTTATTTCGTTTCATCACGGGCGAACGGCTGGCGAACGGCCGAGATTCGCGGGGTGGCTGAGCTGTGTTTCCTGGACGTCGCGATGCCCACCTGCAAAGGTTACTCAACTGCCCGGAAAGCGCGGTGCCGCGCGGATTCCGATCTGGACAAAGATGGCTACTGCCCGCATCACAGCACATCAAGTGCGTCTTGCCGCGGCACCACCAAGAAGGGGCAGCCGTGCAACAACCGACCGTGGCCCGAAGGGGGCGGGTACTGCCGCCTCCACAAGCCCCAATCAGATGCGGACAACGACGATAGGGATCGACCCAACCCTGTCCCCACCAAGGCCATCAAACTCGAGGCAGTCAACTACGCGTCCTGCCGCGGCACGACCAAAAAAGGGCTGCAGTGCAAAAACCTGCCAGGTCCAGACGACGGTGGATACTGCCGTCTGCACAAGCCCCAATCATCGGCCGAGGACGACAACGAGGACGATGGCGATCACAATGCGCACGGCGACGCCAGCAAACCCGAAACCGTCAAGTGCGCCGGTATTAAAGACGACGGGCAGCCGTGCCAGAAGCCGATCAAGCGCGACGGGCCGCCTGTTCTGCCACTACACACGCACGACCCGGCTTACATCGCATTTTACGTCAAGCCGTCGCGGTTCAGCGACAGCACGCTGCGATCCAAGCGGGAGGAACGGCCTGTGGAACGGCCGTGACTCGTACGATCCCGCGCGTCGTCGCGTTGGACCGCGGGCCGCTCGCACCTCGACCACGTTGTCGAGAAGCAGATATTCTCGGCCGCGGTCTGCGGCGTGCTGCGCGACGGCAAGGCGGACAAGGGCTATCTGGACTGGCTGCTGTGTCATCTTCGCGAGCCTGGCGGTCGAAGTCGGGAGGGCCAATCTGCGCTTCACACTCGATGACACGAACCAGGCGAAGGGCACCGCCCGTGTTCGAAATCATTGATGACCACTTCAGCGGGCCGGGCGCCTTCGGCCCGGTGGCCTCACTGGTTACATGGTGTCACAGGCCGAAGCTTAGCAGGGAGGTGACGAAGGAGATAAAAAGAGTGGATGAAAGAAACGTTGAAGCCCAGCGTTCGCCAGGCTTGAAGATGAAGGAGACACTCCCGAGCTTGGAGGGCGGTCCGCTCGCAAGCTGCAAAATCTGGTGTCGTAATGGAGCTTTCGTGATCTATTTGCGACATATGCGTTCTACCCGCAGAGTGAAGGACAGCCAGGCACCTTTTCCTTCCCTTTTCGGACCGTCATCCTCCTCTTGATGGCCATTAAATGCTTGCTTCGCCGCTTTCTTCTACCCAGCTTGTTTGGATACTTCTGAATTCGAGCATCAGATGCCATTGCATTTCTAATACTCTCAGCCTGCAATTTGTTCTCCAGTTGATAAATTCACGGAAATACTATTCCGGCAACGCCTTTGTAATTTCTTCTTCCCTTCTCGCGCGGACTTCGGCAAATGTCGCCAGAGGTTTTTCAAAGGGAGCCAGTATTAGTGCAGTTCGATGGTGGGCTCAAAATGTCCCCAGATCGCCGCTGTCAGAGAGGCACTGTTGTGCTGCCAGCGTGGAGGATTGTCCCTGATTCAAGGTACCGCTGCCTTTGCAAGGATGATGCTGCACATGCCCCTTTTCAGATACTGAGCTATAAATCTACAGGGCCGCCAGGCACAGGAAAGACGAAGACTATTGGAGGGTCCTTGTGTGCGCCACGACAAACGCTATGGTCAACATTGCACAACTCTTCTGCGATCATACGTTCCATTCTCGTCTCTCAACCTTCTTATTGCTGGATCCGCTCAATCACTCGAAGCTCACGTCGATGAAAGCACATAGGACGTTTCTCTGCCTCACAAACTTCAAATCGTTGCAAAAGCCGCTTTGCGTTCGTCCAAGATATTTTTGCGGCCGACAGGTATTCATCCATCTCCGAAAGCCAGGAAAGCGAAAGCCCGGAGACTGAAAGTTGGTTCGCAGACGCAGCCGGTCGCGAACCTGGCGCAGGGGCAGAAGTTTCGAAAGCAGCTGCAACATTTTTTGAGAGCGTCGAAAGAGTAATTGGCAAGGTGGACGAGCTGCCGCGAGATCTGGACGCCGTGAAGAGACTCGCTGCAGCCTATCATCGGGTCGAACGGACACCGTCTCTCTTCAGGAACGCATGCCGGGAAGCTTGCACGAGCCTGCCGAAACTCTTCGCTCTCGACTCAAACGGGCGCTTTTTCAGCGATACCGAAGACCGCAAGAAAGCCGCAACCGCTCTGTCTGAGTTTTTCACGTCGAAGGCGATAGCGACATTCAGTGCGGGATGCAAGTAAGCTAATTACACATCCTTTTTCTAACGGTTCTTGAGGTAACTGATATTTGACAAAAGGTAATCATTTTCGTTGACATTGTTCCGCGTGGCAAGACCGAAAATATCTGTCGGACCTTCGAAAGCCGTATTTCATTCTTGAGCGATTCATTTCTGAAAGCTTGCGTGGTGGTCGAAAGGAGCTATCTTGCACCCATCCGACGACCTGCTCTTCTCACAGTATTTTTGCACACTCCAATAGGGTTTCTGCGTTGCAGGCCATCGTAGTCAGTGAGAAGCGACGAGACCAAGGAGGCTCTCTTGGCAAACGTTGAAGCAAATCGATGCTCCGCAACCGTTCTGACGGTTCTTGAGGCAAAGGGCCTTGAATTTTACATCGCATTGCTCTACAGGTCGGCTGTAAAAGCCCCCGATTCTCGGCGATGCAACCGTTTCACACGTTTTGTCCTGGATCAGTATAAGATTCGAAAACGAGCTCGATCGCGGCCGTCAATTCTTGATTCAAAATGAGCGGGCGCTGACCAAATGCCACCTGCCCCTTCTTTTCGAGTGCTCAGGGGCTTATGGTCCACCAACGAGAAACACGACTTTACTTACTTTCGAGCTGATAAAGTCACCCGCAGTCCGCACTGCCATCGGAAGCCCACCACGAAAACGTCAACAATATGGCCCGGACCACTTTTTGCACGCGATCGCCACCGAAAACTTTGATCATTGCATTCGAGTTATGCCGGACGAGAAAGCCTCCGCGCACCTGGAGCTCAAGGCGGAAAACGGTTGCCATCACTCCCGACTACCTGGCACGATTTTTCTTTCGCAAAGAGGTCGTTGCGCTTACGGCATCGCCTATCTCGAAAAAAAACGCCCCATCCGACCGGACCTTGTGCACCAGGGGCATCTTCACCTGCTTGTGGAAGACACGAGATGCTGTTGTTCGTCTGTTGGGGAGGCTGATCGCGGGCCGATGGAGAGCGCGCTACGCGCAGTTGCGATGACACTAGGTGGAGGAAGCAGTAGATTTAGCACTTATTGCTGTGGGAAAGTTGACCGAAGAGTCCGTCGCACGGGATGTCTTGACTCAGCTTGCACCTGCTTTGAAACGGATATTAACGTACGAACAGGATCAGTGACGGCGCTCTTGATGGAGTTCTATTTGAGGCACGCCAGCTCAGCGACTTCCCCGATTAACGGACAACTATTGATGAGCAGCAGCGCTTTTTTGCGGCGAACTCTCTTGCGAATATCTGGAAAGTCGCGGGTGGTCGGCCGACGCGGCTCACAACTTTCTTTTTGAGGCCGTCGTGCAACGTGGGAATCGTTGCAATAGTGCTCTCCGGAGAGACATCTTCAGACGATGCTACAAGAGCGTAGACCCAAAGTTCAAAGCTATCCTCGGGAGCTCCTCCATGATCGGCTTGATCAAAGAAAGTATGGAAGACGCTAGGTCGCTCCCAGCCGCCCCGACACCGTAATGCTTCTGCAGTGTCTTGGTGATTTTGAGAACGGGATGAGCTTCCTGAGATGCTTGGACGGGACTTATCCAACATTGGAAAACAACTTGGCCGATCGCTTTCGGTCGTCGTGGAGTGTTTTTGAAGCCGTCGTCCGAACAATCAAACATGCGTTCCCCAAAAAGCTAGTTTTCATTGCTTTCGCTCACGGATGATCATTACATTGTAGATGTGGTTATCGGATCACAGTTACAGGCAGTGCGAAGCAATTGGTGCTTAAAGCCCGTTGTCCAACCACAATTGGCGAGTCTGGCCGTTCCCAAGCGGTAGGCTCCCAAACAAACCGGACGCAGCCGCCAGCCTCTCCCGGCGCTTCGGTCAACGGTTTCGAGCAGGCACCAAAAACCTGAATTACTCATGTTCCCAAAGCAACTCAGCCAATGTTCAGGACACATGAGCAGCACGCGGATGCCACGGCAGAATCCGTTACCGCGTCGCTGAAACAGACAAGCAAAACAAAGGCGGGGAAGAGGAAGAGAAAGCGGACGAGAATGGAGACAAGGGAGAAACGGGCAGAGAGAGAGAGAGAGAGAGAGAGAGAGAGAGAGAGAGAGAGAGAGAGAGAGAGAGAGAGAGAGAGAGAGAGAGAGAGAGAGAGAGAGAGAGAGAGAGAGAGAGAGAGAGAGAGAGAGAGAGAAACGGGCCAAGCCCTCTAAATTGAGCGCCTTCTATTTCGCCGCTGCTGAATAATGCTGCAGCATTCAAACCAACGGAAAACTTTGAGAAAAGACAGATAGCATTGTGGCGAGGAAAAAACAGTAAAACTTTTCTTAAAAATTCGAGCAAAAAAATTTTTAGTCTGACCCCGAACTGGTCGCCACCGTACGGAAGCGGAAGAGACCGCCTTGTGTTTGTGTGTTGGAAAAAAAAGTATTGCTGCAACGGCCAACATTCGTTGCCAGAAGCTGCAAGCCACACTTTTACATACAAAATGATAAAAGTGCGTGTGGTGAAAGAGAAAAATAATTAGAATAAAACCAGAAAATAGGAGGAGGCCGATCGCCGCAGAACGAAGACAACATCTTTCTTCTTTTTATTTTTTCTCCTGCCCTTTCAATGACGAAATGAGAGTGGCGAGTGAATGGGCAATAAATAAAATTGAAAAAGTTTTTGGGGACAGCCTTTTCACTGACATTGGTCGCGCACGCGATGACCGTTCCATCCATAGCTCGGCGACGTATTTTTCTTCTTCGCTACAGCAACAACACCATTCAGAGAGAAACATGCCTGGTAGTGGTAGTAGTAGTGTCCAACTAGTTGCCTCCGGGGCCGGCGCCGTTGCCTTCTGTGCTCTCCTTGTGGAGGTGGGCATTATGATCTACAACACGGCCTTTCATCCCTTGAAAAAGGTCCCCGGGCCTTGGTTCGCCGCCGCGAGTCCCCTCTGGATTGCGTGGCAGCGCTGGAACGGCAAGCTCTCTCTCACGGCCGACGCCTTGCTCTCAAAGTACGGCCCAGTTGTTCGCATTAGCCCTACCATGGTCCTGGTGAACGACGGGCCAACGGTGAGCAGAATATTCTCCCGCCGGGACCTCGACACAGCCCCAAAGGCAGTCCGCGCGCTCCGTGTCGGCGCGCACGACTGGACCGTTACCTACCCGCAGAACCACATTGCCCGCGAGCGCCGCCACCCGGTCATGATTGCAACCACGACAAAGAACCTCAAGTACTGGCGCCCCACTTTTGAGAAAAACATCGGCACCATGATCCACGACATTGCACACACCGCCGGCACCAGGGCCGAAGACATTGTTCACCACCTCGTGTGTGCACCCTCCGCAATGCTCAGGTCGTCATGGGCGGGTCCGGCGTCGACTTGGACCCCAAGTCGTTCCCGGCCGTCGTGGGCGAGTACAACTTTCTGGTGATTTGGCGCCTTTGCATGCCAGAGTGGTTGTTCACCTGGCTCGAGTTTGGCCCGTTCCGTCGCTCCCGTTTCCGCGTCCAGTCCAGCGACCTACTTTTTGACCTCGGCGCCAAGCTCTGCCAGCAGGCCAAGGCAACCAGCGACAGCGTCGTCGACGAAGCACCCAACGTGTACCAAATGTTCACGGACAAGAATCCCAAAACCCAAAAGGTACTCTGTCCTTACGCCCACCTCACTGTTTCTAACTAGTATTTTTTGTCTGAAAAAAGGGCCCTGCGGTCCCGGACTGGACCGACAACGAACTCAGCGCCGAAATGGCGGGGCAAATCCTCGCCGCGACCGAAACCACATCCTCGGCGCTGACCTTTATCCTCTATGAGCTCACCAAAAACCAAGACCTCCTCTCCCGCCTCTACGACGAGCTGCAGACCTCCCCAGGCACCGACGCCCTCGACTCCCTTCCCTTCCTCGACGCCTGCATCCGCGAAGGCCTCCGCTTCCGGCCCCCCGTCGCACTCACCGGGAGCCGCCTCTCCCCGCCCGGCGGCCTCGACGTCCTCGGCTACCACATTCCCGCCGGCAACGTCATCACCACACAGTCGCTCTCCATGAGCCGCCAGCGCCCCGACCTCTTCCCCAACGCCGAGGAGTTCGACCCGACCCGCTGGCTGCCGGCCACCAACGGCGAGGACGCCGACGCGCTCTTGGCCGCCCGCCGCGCGCTTCTGGTCCCGTTCGGCGTCGGCGCCCGCCGCTGTCCCGGCGGGAACATGGCCGTCGACCAAATGCGCCTGCTGCTCGCGGCCCTGGTGCGCACGTTTGATATTTCGCTGGCGCCGCAGACGACGCCAGAGGTCATGGCGCCGTTCGAGGCCAACGGGTACCGGTCGAGGAACGATGCGTGCTATTTGATGTTTACGCCGCGCGTGATGGGCGGCGTGCGCTGCGCCAATGGGAAGGCGAGGATGGTGGAGGAGAGCGACCAGCTGTACAGCCTGTGAGGGGGGGTCGGCGTGGTTACTTACTTTGTCCACTTAATCTCTTTCTTCTCTTTTCTTACTTCCTTTTCTTTCCCGCTTCCTTTTGTTGCTTCTCCTCACCAGTGGGTCTCATTGCCCGTTTCATCAGATGACGTTGGAATGTCCTGCCCTCCTCTTCTGGCTTCTCTGTCATCCGCAAAATGTTTTCGTCTTGCATCTCTTCACGTTCCACTTCAATTTCCCAGCATCGCCTCATTTATAATTACAACACCTCTCATCTCAATAAGTTTCCATAAATGCCCCTTGCTAATAACGCTAAAGTCACAGGTTCGATCCCTGTACAGAGCAAGTATTTTGCCCAGGTCACTCGCTCGTTGCCAATTTAACCACTTTCAAGGACCGGACACTTCTGCAAGAAGCGGCGGTGCTGCAAAAATTGATTGCTGAAATTCTCCTCGCGTATGGCACACCACACTCGAGTGCACGTCTCTGCCGTCCCAAAGCGTCGTGGAACAGGTACAGCGCCGCCCCGTTCGTCCGCGCGTGCACTGCAAAGTCCAAGCAGAATAGCACCGCAGGAAGGACAGCCAGCAGTCCGGTGCGCACCGTCGCGTGCGGCATGGAAGGCCCGAAGGTCTCGAAGTCGCTCGCGAGGATTGTGAACTGGCCATACAGGTTGCGGTGCAGAAGCATTTCTGTCGTCAGCAGCCGCAGAAAAGACTGCCGCGCCGCTGGCCCGCTGCCGGACCTGCCCTCGGCCGGTTTGGTGTCGTTGTACTCGCTCCATTCACCATTGTGCCATGGCGACTCGAGCAGCTGCACCATAAAGTACTGGTCGCGAAGTCGGCGCGCCTCTCGTCGCTCACAAAGTTCCGGGCCTTGATGGCATCGTTGCCGAGGAAAGCGTGGCGCCGTTGCCTGTCCTCCTTGGACATGGCATGGTGCGGAAGGTGCACCCACGCGCCAGACTTGTTTAAACGGTTCATGAAGGCGCGGCGGAGCGCTACGCCGAGGTTCGTCCCCAACCACTGCAGCAAGAGTGCCGTGTGGATCTCCTCGTCCATGAACGCGCGGTACTTGCCCTTCACCTGGCTGCAGAAGCCGCACGGCACCGGTTCCGCCCAGTCCCACGAGTCCAGCTCTGCCAAATCCATCCGCAGGACGTCGACCATCTCGCGCAGCAGCTTCGGCCGCGCTTCTGCCATTCGTTTCTCGCGCTTTCTTTTTTCGCCAGCGAACAGGCCGGTGCGCTGCAAAGTTGTTCTCGGTTGTTGAAGTCCTTTTCATTTGCGGTGATCCCACCAATATCGTTGTTTTAGTTGTTGTCTTTTTCTTTCTTCGTTCATAATGCGAGGAGTTTGAGCCCTCACCAAGTTTCCTTTTCGGCGGTTTTGGACGAGACCGTGTGTGCCCAGCACTGCAGAGAAGCCCGCTAAAAGGCTGGAATGAAGCAACAATGCACGTTGTTTGTGTTTACTCTGCTTTTCCAAAACAGGCCCAGAGAAGTGGGTGTGGGGGAGCTTGTGCCTGCAGAGAGCTTTCACGCGACCTTCTCGCCTCGGCCGCCGATGCGCGGGTCGAGACGCACTGCAAATATACTGAAGAAACAGCGAAAAAATACCAAACTTTGCAAACGTACATGATTTGCCCTCAGATACTAAGTATTTTTTCCCCCGGCCCACCAATGCGCCCAAAGGGAGAGCTCGCCTTTTCTCGGAAATGTCGTCGCGGAATCTATTTTTTTCTGTTTGTGGAGCTGCCCTTTTACACCGTAACTTCAACATTGAATATTGCCAGCCGAGACTGATTATTACGTTGGACCAAAACGGACAAGAGAAAGGGGAAAGTTATCTGGCAGAAGTAAATTTTCCGCGAAACTGTTTTACTCGAGAGCACGTTGTTGGATCTCCCTTGCTCCATCCCGCCACGGCCCGTTCTGATTTAGATTTCCCTCTCCAGCAGGAACCGAACAACAAAAAGAGAAGGGCGAGGAACAAAAACAACAACAACAGCAACACACGCAAACGTTCGTCCAGCGTATGAACAGCATGGACCGAACGGTCCGGTGGATAAAGAAGGGAGGCACGCGAGGACTTTTCCCCATCCGTTGGGCGTCAAATTACGTCGCCGCGCGGACCCCTTTCTCACCCTTAAAAGAAACGTCGGGGCACGGGGGGCGGGCGACGGAATGGCTTGAGCGCCAAACGAACGAGGAAGAAGTGGATCCGGGCAGATTGAACGACACGCTCCTCTTGCAATAAATACAGCCACGAGGCCTTCCGTCTACGTGATGGGGAAACAGAAAAGATGGGCGAACCCACATGGACGCACAGGTTTATAAGCCCTTTCTTGAGTTTGGCCAATACAGCAAAGCTGTGCTACCTCGTCCGCCCTTATGTCCAGTGGCGAATGAAGGAGCCCCACCACAGGGCATGGTCTCTGTCTTTGAAATAGAGACAATCTGGGTCTCCCCGAAAAAGGCGGACGAAAACCGCATCCGCATGCTGACATCAGCTGCGCATTTGCTTCAGTGGGGTGCCACAACATTTTCTGCAACGGAGGGGGAGATACCCTATCGCGTGGCAGTCGATATAGCAGGTACTTGCCAAATGAACTTTATGAGGAGCACAAGGTCTCCCTGACGCTTCCGGGGGAGATGATGACAGTTCTCAAGTTTGGCATTTTGCTGACTGTGGAGAGTCTGTTGGAATGACTATCGAAACGACACGGCCAAACATCTGGTGTCACAAGTTCACAATCTGCAAGCTGCAGAAGCCTCGCTGGAGTGTTATGATTTCCTTCGTTCCAAACTGGAGGATCAGAGGAATAAGGTTTGTTCTCATTGTCTCCAAAAAAACAAAAAAAAGCTTGTTCTGATCCCTCCCCTCAGAGCACACCGGTACTACTAGCGGAAGCCGTCGTTAAAAGCGAAGTGACGATAGCCCTTGAGAAGGCAAAAAGAGATGGGGGTACGATCAACGATCGTCTTCGCTTCTCCATGGAGCAGGAGAATTATGACTTTCAGCGGAAGCTGAATGTCTACATGCAACGAGGCTGTCGAGAACATCAACACACAGTTTTTCGATCCACTAAATAATATTTCCTGCAACCAAAAACCAAAAACCTAAAAAAAAACACCAAAGCCAGAACCAAAGCCAGAAAGTGAGCTACCCAGTTTACTTGTCATGATATTGCGCAATCACCCGTTTGCGCATACAGCCGACGATTTAGTGGCCCTGACTACTGCGTTGTCGGGCATCGTGTTGTTTAGAGGGGGTGAAGCGGAGCAGAGTGACACCATTGGCGCAGAATCTATGAATGCTTCCTTCCACTCAGAACCCATCCCTTATCCTGCTCACTTTTCTTTGTATTCCTTTTGCTCTAAGAGCAACTATAATATCACCTGTAAGCCAACGGAGGGCTCTGTTTCCTGGAGCCACTATTCACCTCGATGAATTTTCCATTTTCGGGGACGAAACAATGCGAGCCATAGAGATGACGGAACTCCCTGGCGGGGCTTATGTGTATCATCGCACGGTGGGTCAACTGTGCACGATCAAATCAACAACGGTGCGAATCGTCCAGATCGGCCATATTGACCCCGAGCCGAATCTTACTCGGCTGTCGCGAGGGGTAAGTCCGAACCACTAATGCCTCCCACCTGGCCACCAATCTCTACATTGTTCTTCGGGCCTAAAGTTAAAGTTATTGCTTCATAACGGGAATGTGTGGGTTGTTCGGAGCGCTCGATGTGCGTGTTTGTGTTTTGGTCTGTAGATTGGTTTGCTTCGGGGTTTTTTGTTTTTTTTCCTGTGTGTCGGCAAAGAAGCCTCCCATAGGCTCCAGCAAAAGAGGCGAAAACGCAAAGAGTGATAGAGTGAAAGAGCAAGCAAATTGTGAATAAAAGAGGTTTCACGCGCTGTGTTCTGGTCCCTGCAGAGATCATCGCTACTGCTGTGCAAGAAAAGAGGTGGGGGCTACGGGCCGGAGGCACCAGAATGGACTAACAAACAGTTGGACCGTGCGAAGGGGGACAGAATGGGAAAGATTGGTCTCCTCTCTGTTCACGACGAGCTCAGCTGTTTCAGCTGAATGCCGTCCGTGCCGACGATCTTGACTCCCATGCGTTGTGCGAGCTGGCGCTGGCGCAGGAACAGGACGGCGCCGAGCGCCGCGACGACCGCGAGTGCGAGGACGATCAGCGCGATGAAGCCGGGCGAGAGGGTTGTAGTGATTGTAGTTTCGAAAGCTGTGTGTTTGGGGTGTGAGTCGAGCCGCTGCTTGGACGCGTTCCACAGATCCGCACACGCAGGCAAGAACAAATGTCACTCAACTAGTGTACGCCTTGATCTCGTCGACAATCGCGTAGCAGAGCGACTGGTTCCCAGCCGTCAGGCCTTTGAAGTCGAACCGGACGTGTGTGGCGACGACGGGGCCGTCGAAAGCGTACTCGGTAAACTCTTCGCCGTCGGTCGAAAGGGTCGGTCCGTCGGTGGCGGCGGTACCGGTGGTATCGGCGTCGCCATTGAAGAGGGTGACAGTCGTCGTGTTCGCTGCGTCGGGGTTTTGTTTGTATGTATGTTTGTTATTTACAGGAAGAGACGAGCATATTGTGAAAAGAACCCAACAACCCACGCGTAATCGGTCCAAAGTGAATCGCGACGGCCGAGATGGGCACGGAGCCCTCCTGCGCCCTCGTCCAGTTCACAACCAAGTACTCTGTCAGCGCGTTGCTGCCTCCGGCGCCGCCGGCACCACAGCTTCGTGGCAGACTGACCCACATAGTGTGGCCGATCGGATCGACCTCGACGTCGACGACTTTGGCGGGGCTGCAGTTGTCGCCGGCGCAGTAGCTGGTCGGGGAGTTGGCGAAGGGGCAGCTTGCGGCGGCGGTGCAGGTCGACGAGGCCGAGACGTCCGAGCCGCCGGCGATGTTGACCATGTTCTTTGCGGCGCGGGCGGCGGCGGCGGCGGCGGCAGTAGAGCAGAGCAGTGTTGCGGCGAGGACGACGGCCAGGGTCCCGAGGGGGCCGGCGCGGCGGCGGCGGCAGGGGTGGCGGCTTCGGCGCTGCAAAGCAGCTGCGGACGAGGGTGGGGCCTCCTCCTTCGACATAATGTGTTGCCGATTTTCTTTCTTTCTTGAGCTGTCTGTCGTTCGTCTAAGTGCGTTCCGACGCATGCCTTTTTTTTTCGGATTTGTAATTATTTGATTGCCAGCGAACAACGTTCGACAGAGGAACGAAGAAGCAAACGCCGGACTCCCCGGCAGCTGCCAACGAAAGTAGTATGAGGGAGGGAAAAAAATGAGCGGATGAGGGGTCTCGGGAGGCGCGCCGCTGCCGCAATCCCGGTTGGCGCCTTCCCGCTTTGTTGACTGCCAACCCGTCTGCCAAGGAACTTCGCAGCCGGATTCAGCCCTTTCATAAAGTCGTTGAGAATTTCGTCGACTCTTTCGACCAAACCCTTCTCCATATGAGCGCTGCTCAGGTCTTTCTTCTTCTTGGTACCCCGATTCCCGAAATTAGCACACTTGGACGTTGGTTCTGTTCAAGCAAATGGTTGGACAACTTAATGACGATTCGCGTCGCGGCCAACTTGCTGCTTTGGAACGACGTCTCAGCGACATTGCCGCACACGGGAACCCGCAAGACTGTTACTATAAATTGATGGCCGTAAGGGTCTTCGACCGCAAGAGCTCGCTAACCAGCCATACAGAACGCGGCCACACCGCAGTTTGGGCCAAGGTGCTGCGCCTTCTGGCTTTGGAAGAAGATTCAGCACATCAGCAAGGGGATATCCACTGCAGTCGCAAAGTGCTATTTTGCATTCGGAAAGTGTTGTATGCGAGGCGTGTGGCTGCTACGGTCATCTCGCTCCGGACTGCGATAATCTCTTCTACCAGTAGACGCATGTATCATCTCGGCATTTGTTGTGGTTTATAATACTTCTGGCAAATTGCAGTTAGGCGGAGCTCTTCTTTCACGTTGCTCGTTTTACAGCCGATGCATTATCTTTTGTTCGGATGTCGTTTCTTTTTCATTGGCAATGCACCGTGGGCGCAAAGTTTTGGGGATTTGGAGAATGGAAGCATCGTTGCACGATTGGTGCAAATTTTGTCGTGCCGAGTGTTGGTGAAGCAATTACATTCTCCATCGTTCAACAACACGAAAGAAGGAAACGGCAAGTTTCTAAAAGTAACAGGGAAGAGCGCATAGAGTCGTGGTCGAACGCAAAGTGATATAGACATAAGCAAGGGATTCCAATTAACAAGAGTAACCAAAGTTCAGGAGGCAAAGAGAGTGAATAAGGGCCATTCATAGCACGCCTCCTCACGCACCAAGCTTCCACTTCATCACGGCAAAGGCAACAGCCCTGTAAGCAACAACGCACACCAGCAAAATCCCAACCTGCGTCCACAGCTCTCTGTTCCCCGCCGGGAACTCGAGCAGCGCCAGCACGTCCTCGCCGGCGCGGTACTGGCACACCTCTCCCGGGTCGCAGGTCAGCTGGAGACCGCTCAGGGTTTCGATGGCGACGGCCCGCGCGCCGTAGCGCATCGGTGACAGGTAGTTGATGGCGGTGATGATCGCGGGCATCCGCACCGCCAGGAAGCCCTGCATTGCGGTGAGGACCATGATGATGGCGGACACGATCTGGACGGAGAAGCCCGGCTGCGCGATGAAAGTGCAGAAGGCGAGGCCGAGGCTCTCGCCAGAGTGGAGGTAGAAGAAGATGGTAAAGAGGATGGTCACGGGGCTGGCACGAGTCCCAATCGCGTAAACATAGAGGATGGCGAAGAGAAGGCTTGAGATCAGTTCAAAGGGGAGGGCCACGATGAGACAGGTCCAAAAAAAGGCATCGGTGCTGTAGGCGTTGTCTTGGTGCTCAAAGCGAAAGAGAAGTAGCTCTTGCGGGTAAATTGCGAGGTTGTTTAGCATGCCGATGAAGACAACCGAGCTTGTTTGAAGCTGTGGAGAGGTATCAAAGTTAAGTGCACTTAACAGGTAAAGCAAAAAGTCTAGCCCTCACCATAAGCCCTATCAGGCTTGTGACGCTCGTCTGATTGTTTCCCAGGTGGACAAAGTACATGGTCAAGACAACTGCCAGAAAGCCAACCTGAACGAGCCATCCCGATACCAATCCGGGTTGTCGGCAAAGGTTCAGCATACTTCGAGAAATCAGAAGCGGCAGCACCCGCCAGAACGACAGTCGGTTCTGAGAGGCTTTGATTGGACCGTTCTTCCTTCCAGTTCTACTGCCGGTGCTTGGTGATCTGTCTCCCCGCGTTAGGTTTGGGGAAGCACCCACTACTGGGACGATCGACTGTGGCGCAATGGAGTCTCCCCGCCGCGCCGTCCATATCTCGACCATGCGCGCCACCCTCGCCCGAGACGCATCCTCCGCCTCCTGATTTCTCAAGTCCACAGAGCTCACATCCAGTGCGAAATCCGCCGGGTTCGTGAGCAGCGGGCACGACATGCCCGAAGAGCTTTCCAAGTGCGACACAAGTCCTCTCGCCGGGCCTTCGTAAACGACTCGGCCGCCGCGGGCGAGGAGCAGCACCCTATCAAACAGAGGAAAGATGTCCGATCGCGGCTGGTGGATCGTGCAGACGACGGTTTTGCCCGATGCCGCAAGCTTCCGGAGCGTCTCCATCATCTGGCGGGCCGTGGCGGCGTCGAGACCCGATGTGGGCTCGTCGAGGAGGAGCACCGACGGGTTCGTCAGCATGGCGAGGCCGACCGAGAGGCGCCGCTTTTCTCCGCCGGAAAGGCCCTTGACCAGGCCACCACCGACCAGCGTATCTGCGCACGTCTTGAGGCCCAGCTCAACAAGAACCTCCTCTGCGCGCAGAAGTTTTTCTTTCTTGGTCATAGTCGCTGGGAGGCGGATTTGCGCGGCGTACTGCAGAGTTTCGCGGGCGGTCAGCGCAGGGAGAAGGTGGGTGTCATCTTGCCGCACCGAGGCAGTGCAAGCGGCGACTTGCTCCCGCGATATCTCTGTCCCGTTATGCAGCATGGTTCCGGTCCTGACAGGTACAACTCCTGCTGGCGGCGTCGGCTGCCGAGCATGAAGGAGTTGCAGCAGGGTTGATTTGCCAGCCCCGGAAGCCCCAAGGATGGCAGCCACTTGGCCGGGTCGGAAGGTTGCCGATATCTCGCGGAGGATTGGTTTGGAAGAGACACCAGCGTCACCTCGCTGGAAACGACGGCCAGCGCTTTGAAAGGTCAATGAAAGCGCATCGATGGTAACGCTGACGCTCGGAGTGTCAAGGAGAGACTCCACTGCGACGACAGCCGAGTCTTCTGCGCCATTTCCAATGACTGCTCTTTCTTCCTTGCTCCCCATAACTGTGCCAGCCACCTTTGCCCCGCTTCCAACTCCAAGTTGCAGAAGAACACCCGCAAGTAAGACTTTCACCGCAAGAATGGCAATCATGCCACCAACGGGCCCAACCACCTCTCCAGGCTGGAATCCTAGACTGCGAACCACTGCGTCCCCGTTGCAACCTTGGCCATCGCAGTCGTAGGAGTTGCCCGAAAACTCATTGCTGACGAGAAGACGCATGCCATACGTGATATAGGCGATTGTTTGAAACCATCGAAGGTAGACAGGAATCACATCAAGTGAAATGAAGAATCCTGACGAGAGGCAAAGAAATGTGTAGAACGCGTTGCCGATGGTAGAAGCGGCGCCAAATTCGCGGTTGATTGACGCGCAAAGGAAACCGTAAGCGAGCCTAATAATGTATGATACAGCTTTAAATCGACAACACAAAGAAAAAGCAATCGCTAGCAACCGCAACTTACGTCACGAGTTGCATAAGCATGATGGCAAGGGTCGTTATCCCCAAGTGGTGGCCGAGATCGTCCGTTCGTAATCCAATCATAAAGTACTTTTCCAGCCAAAAAGAGACAATTAGAAGCAAGCAGCAGCAAATACCAAAGGAAACTGAATGCGCAGTAAACCAACTTACTATGATTACTGAAAAGAGAACAGAAAGAATTGCATAAACTACTCCGTTTACCGTAAACCAGGCTATCATATATGCCGGCACGGAGTACATCTTATCAGCCCGTTCACGGTCAAACACTCGAAGCTCGCCGCAAGGTTTCCAAACCGTGAACATGAGACTCATATAACACTGCAAGGCGCAGCAAGAGTACAATGCCGACTTTCGGCCCAGCACGCCGGCTGCAGATTGGTCCAGACGATAGAAGATGGCGCCAATGGCGATTGACATGATTAGAATTTCCGTCACCGTTCCATAGAGAGATATGCGGTCCTCATAGAGGTTTGCAACAACCCGGCCCGTGAGAATGTATACTTGCTCGAAGAAAGAAGCGCTAGCAGGAGGGCCGCGGCTGACTCCAGCATCGATGCTGGTGACTGGAGAGTCGGCGGGCTTCTTGTCGACGCTGACAGGCTGTGTCGAGCCTGCAGCATCCTTGCCTGCTTTACTTTGTTCCGCCCACATGGCAACGACGCCGTCCACCCGCTCGCGGCTCAGCCGTTCTGCCTCGGGCGTGCGGTCGTCAACGCTGGTGACGTCGACGAGGAAGTCGGCGCCGTTAACTCCTTCCGCGGGAAGCTCGGCGCGGCCGGCGAGCTTGACAAAGTCAACAGCTCCTTCGCGCGGGCCGGAGTAGGCTAGCCGACCGCGTGTGAGCAGTGTCACGTGCTCGCAGGCATTGAAGATGTCGGACCGCGGCTGGTGGATGGAGATGATAATGGTGCGGCCGCGACAGCAGAGCTGTTTCAGGGTCTCGATGAGGGAGAGCGCCGAGAAGGCGTCCAAGCCCGTTGTCGGCTCGTCCATGAAGATGAGCGAAGGGTTGAGGAGAAGTTGGACGCCGACCCTGAGCGTAAACGTCAATCACATTTCAGAAAGGGTAGGAATCACTCACGAGACTCGCCGCTTCTCCCCTCCCGAGATGCCTTTCCTCCAGTCATCTCCGACGAGTGTGTCAGCGCACTCCTTGAGACCGAGCTCCAAGATAACGCTCTCCACCACCGCGTCTTTCTCCTTTCGGGACAGGGAACGCGGCAATCGCAGTCTCGCAGCGTACCGAAGCGTATCGCGAACCGTCAAGTACGGCAGTAGCATGTCCTGTTGCTGGACATAAGCGACGAGGCGTCTGCGGATGAAGGGCTTCCGGCGACTGGTTGTTGAACAGGATTTCGCCAGAGATGCGGCTGCGGTGGAGGGCGCGTCCAGCTAGCGCATTGAGCAGGGTTGTCTTTCCCGAACCAGAACCACCCATGATGGCCATGAGCTGCCCTGGGGGAACCGCGAGGCTGACGTTGCTCAAAATCGTGAGGACGCTGCTCGAGACTGTGGTGGCGGTGGAGGCAGTGGCCTCATTAGATCGCACCCGCTTGGTAAATCTCGACGCCGTTGAAAGGGCGACATGAATGGACAGATCCCTCGCCTCGACGCTGATGGGCTCAATCGTGCCAATATTGCCTCCCTGTTCCCCGTTATTTAGGTCTGCGGCATGCGTGCAGGCTCGTTAGAGTATGCAAGGCGTGCGCGCAAAGAAGAGGACGTCAACTAACGAGGATCGCCGCTGGAGTTGGCACCGGGGGCGGCGACATCTGCCGGCTCTGCTGGCGCGACGTCATCGGAGGCAGCCCGCCCCAAGTCCGTCGGCTCGGATGTTGCCATTTAGTTTTGTCTTCGGGCACAGTAAAGTTTCTGTCTTCGCAAGGATAAAAACATTCATTTGTTGCTGTTGATCGCCTTCTCAGACAATCACAAAACAGTCCTCCCTTTTCTCGCCGCATTGGAGTAGGGCCGGTGGACCCACTCCGTGTCGGAAGTCGCATCGTCTTCTATAGTCCCCAGCTTCACTTCGTACGCTTGAGAGAAAGAGGTGCGCAATAACGAGCGCATGCGCGGATCAGGCGTGGGCTCGTCAAAGCAAACAAAGCGGCGTCGGTCTCAACTCTCATCTCGAACCGCGGACCAACTTCGGAAAGGGTGACATCCTTCCCAGTCTTGTAGAAAACGTGATGCCTGCGCACGGTGTGTAAGGCATGGGCTCATTCTTTTCATTATTAGAGACGAACACACACCGGAACGAGATGAAATCGTTTTCGTTCGAAAACGTTATCGTCCGTTTGCTGTCCTCCTTTGGGACGGGAAACAAGTACTTCAAAATGCTT
Source organism: Zopfochytrium polystomum (assembly GCA_025765615.1). NCBI lineage: Eukaryota > Fungi > Chytridiomycota > Chytridiomycetes > Chytridiales > Chytridiaceae > Zopfochytrium > Zopfochytrium polystomum. The sequence continues at coordinate 17,959 of JAIVFJ010000420.1, forward strand.
TGAATCTGTGAATGCGGTTCGAATAAGCGAAATAACCGCGCGTTGGCGAAACCACTTACCCTCAGGCCGATTTTGGAATTGAAGTTGTTGAAAATGAGGTGTGGGTACTGCTCGGAGACGGTCCCTCGGTCAGGAATATCATGGCGAAGAACAACATTGTGGAGGGAAAAGTACGCAGTCGGGCCGTACGGGAAATGGCTGATAACAATGCCATCTGGGGAGATTGACGATAAGCACCAGATTCCAACGCGGGCAGTCGAGTTTCACCGACTAACCAGGCTGTCCACGGTGCTCGTGAATAATGACAAGATCCGTTACTTCGTTTGCTCTGCAGGCGTCGCAAATATCCTTCATTACGTAGCGACCACGGTTTATGCGTTGTGAATTGGGAAAGACGAGGCGCATCTCCTGCATGCGCCAATGGCGAATTGAGCGAAAAGGACGGTGCTCAGCGTACAGCTGCTATGGCTCTCGGCCAAACAAACCTTTGCAAATTGCTGCAATCGACTGCTTGGATCACGAGAAGTGGTAATGAGAATTTTGGGGTCCGCAACTCCGGCGAATGAGTACTCGTCGTCGATGTGTGTCGTTGGCGCTGATTGGACAAAGGTTAAAACATAGAAGCCAAAGAGAACATCGATTGAAACATACTTGTTTGGCTCTCATCGTAGAAGAAGTCTTTCTTCAATAGAGTCGCCTCCTTGCGAAGGTCGGAAGGAATTGGTTTACCGCCTAAGTTCGTGGTACTGGTTAGGGGTGCGAGCGACGACCATGGGAAGCCGAACTGGAACACGGTTACTCAACTGGTGAGCGCCTCTTTAATGCGTTGTTTCCTTTCGTAGATCTGTCGCTCCTTGGTTTCAAGCGACTTGCGGTAGAGGTAGTCCCGCCGCAACCTCGTCTCTCGCCGGTTCATCCTTTTGCTTTCTTTCTTTCTTTTTGTTGGTGCCCGATCGATCACGGCCTTGTCAAATCGAGTGGACAAGCAATGGCAACGATCATCAGAGAGCTGTGGGGAGTCCGCCCTGCGTTCTTGAAGGGCGGCTACAGCTCATCGCGCACGCTTCTCAAGCTTCTGACTCCCATGGAAAACCACGGTGTTGGCGCCCGAGTGATTCCAGTCGCCGATTTCACCCACGGCAAGCTGGACTCGTTCTGGACAATAACCCGCGTCGATTACCCAAATGGGGTGCGTTCGCAGGATCATGCTTCTCAGCCTTCCCCCGTCCACCCTCCCGTTCTCCCCCCGCTCAAAAGCTCAGTAACATTTTTGAAATCTCGCAGAACTTTCGTTCCGGGCAGGTCTTTGGGCTGCGAAAAGTTCGAGGTGAGGCAACGAAAACCGTTGCCAATGTGCGAAAGTCGACCTGCCTTCCGCTGACCTTTGCTTAAACGTCTTTGCTCTTAGGCAAGCAATCCAGACGGCCAGTGCAAATAAGCAACATCGATGACGCTTGGCGACTCCACCTGCAGCCAGCAGAGGCCCAGCAGATCAAAAGCAAATTGGGAATAAAGTGATGGGTGGTGCGTGGCAGTGCAGACAGCACATGAACAAATGTTTCGACAAGTCTCCTTCCTTCGCACAGCGATCAGACGGCTCGCGTCGTCGGCGAGCTCTCCCCCGGCGGCGTATCCGAGGCGCCGCAGTCTCTCCCACGGTTTTGGAAGACGGTGTCGACCGTTGAAAAGCCAGATGGTTCGAGTCGGCTATTCAGTGGATGTCCGCCTTTTGCTAGTGCTGACTACCGATCCATCCAGGATTCCGGATATTCCTTGACAAGCGGACCCTGAAATCGACGGGAGGATCCGAGATCGTTGTGCCGCCGCAGTACCCGCTTCTTGCGAGTCTCGTTGCTGGAGAGTGGGAGGGTCAGCCGGGGCTGATCAAGTCGTCGTCGCTTCCAGTTGTACGTTTGCGTCTTGCTTCACAAAAGTAGTCCTGCCTCACCTGAGTATTCTCAACAACGATAGACGTCGCTCGTTGTGCGCGGAACGCAGTCGATCGCTGAAGTGCGCGATGAAGTCATCGAAAACCTGTTGCGGTATTTGCACACGGATTCTGTTTGGTATGGATGTTCGACTTTCAGTCAGCATGGATACTGTAGATCTTAAATCGCTGCTACTCTTTTCTCAACTGAATGCAGCTACCACCAGGACGAATCGGAAGAAAACGCACCCGTAGAATTGCAGAACAAATACTGGAACAGCATTATCGATTGGGCGAACCGCGAGTTTGGCGTCAATGTCAACAAAACATATTCAATTATGAGCATTCGGCAAGACGACAGGACTGTGGACGTTTTTCGGAAAGAGTTGCAGACCATGACACCTTTGGAGCTCGCAGGTAGGCAGTTTAAAACTCGTTACTCCCGAAAGTTCAACCATCGATTCACTCTTCCCCACGAATCTATCGTTCTTTCATGCAAGCTTTCGAGCGAGCCGTGATGACGTCAAAGTCTTTTTTGATCGCACTGGCGCTGGTCAAGCGGGAGATTGGTGTTGAATTCGCGACGCAGGCTTTGTTTCCGGCCGCTTGGAGCCCCGTTGTGTGTCGATACAGGCCCAAAAGGGGAAAAGAACTGGAAGAGTGTGGAGAGGTCCATCTGCAGGGTAATATTAATCAGGCGCAAAAAAAAGAAACGCAAACTGGGGTCAAGCATGTCCTCCCTCATTTCTCTTCACTGATTCCTCGCCGTTTCACCCATGTCGAATACAAAACGAGCAACAAGCGAACTGCCAGAGAACTGCGAGAGAATGCGCCAGACTTTGCTGGACAGCGTTTGTGCGAAGTTTGCGTGCAGCCAGGGTTGTTGTCACATGAATCACGGCGCTGGTGTTGTGGCGGAGCCACGGTGCCAGGGCAAAGTTACTCCCGAGCTGTCTGCCATAAAGGCCGGCCCGCCACCACCGACTCCCACACCACACACCCACACCACTCCATTCAAAAAAACAACCATGATGGCCACAACCGCCGCCGCGGTTGCGCGGGTCGTCCGTCCACATCGACGCGTACCCAACTCACTTGGGCTACCTGGGAACTTTCGATTTCGACCAAGATGCCGCCGCCGCAGACGCTGCCGCTGCCGCTCCTGTTGACCCTGCCTCCGCCACCGCCACCACCTCGACAACCGCCCCTTCCGTCCCCCTCGCCCCAAAGGCCTTCCAGACAGTAATCGTGCTCGACATCTCGGGTTCCATGGGCCAAAACGTTGGGCGGCTGGTGACCACCATTCTGCCGCGGACCCTGGAGCTCCTCGATTACAAGCCGACGGATCCTCTGACGGTCGTCACTTTTGAAAGCAGCTCGCGCACCATCGAAACGACCGTTGGGGGTCTCCAGTCCACTGGGCTTCGCGCCATGGGCGGAACCACAATGGCACCTGCTGTCAAGCTGCTTGAGAAGCGCTTGAAGACCATTTACGATGGGACGGGCTGCAGCGATCCATTGAGATTGCTCACTGTCTCCGATGGTGAGGTTGGCGATCAGGAGCGAACGATGACGGAAGCGTCGCAGCTCGCCACTTGGGTCAGCTCGGCGAACATTTCAGTGAACTCTCAGGTAAGCGAATGCGCGTGTTGCTTCTTTGATTGGTTGGCTACATGACATGCTTTGGCTAACTATGTGCTCTTTGCGATTCCTCCAATCACAAGGCCGTTCGCTACTTCACATCGTCCTATGGACAACCAGACACTCGTGCTTTGTGCTCTCTGCTTCAGCTTAACAATTCGACCGAGGGAACTGCGCTAGATATCAAAGCCGCGACCACGGCAGAAGAGATGGAGGAGGCTGCGCAGAAATTTGCCTCTCTGATTACCGATAACGAGAGTTTTACCTCTGCTTCCATCACGGCCGAATCCTCTGTCCTGAAGATGAACCCGTGGCAACGAGATGTGACCAGCACGCTCAAGATCCGCAACGGGACAAACATTTTCTGGATGACCGAACTGCCTTCTTCGCTCACTATTACGATCGGTGAATCCGCCATCGGGGCAGCGATTCGTAAAAACGATGCTCCCCCCAACTGGGACTCGTACGAGCGAATCATGAAGCAGAAGCTGGAAGTCATTACGCAGCAGGTTAAAGTCCTCAAGGTTGTCAACACTGCGGAGGCGAAAGAGCAAATCAGCCAGATCCGCGAATACTTTAGCGAAATGCAGCGGCGTTGGGCATTGGAAGAGAACACCACTACCGACGACGCGTCCTCCTCAGGCGCTGTTCCCAACGGAATCGCCCTTCGTCTTCTGAAAATGCGCAGTGCGATCAAGAAACGGTCAAAGAGTTTGTTGCAGGCCCTTCTTGAAATTGCGAACGATGACAAGGTGAGCGAGTTGAACTCGGCGCAGCAGGCAGACTACCTTCGAAGCGTTTCCGTCAGCAAGAACGCAAAGGGCCTGGCCAAGCGCGCACTGAAGTCGTCCACCGGTACCGATTCGACGCAGTGGCTCGCGAGGAAGCTACTGCAATGCACAAGCACCTCCCCGAGTTGGTGGCGGCTGTTGGGGATGACAGTGGACATCTTGTCAGCTTCTTCAGTCAGGCCACAACGCTTGAAGGTATCAAGGCGGTCTGCGAGCTTGTCGAGGGGGGGCTGATCAACGATGTATCTGTTAACGAAATCATCGAGCTCTTGAACGTTGTGGGAGTTGCCTGCACTCACACGATTGGGGAGTACCCTGATTCGATGAGTTTCCGCCCGCAGGAAGTATTTGTTGGGTGCCATGTTTCGCTATCCGACGTTCTTGTTGCGAACATCCAGGGCGGCGAGCTCAAGACGCCGGGCACCAACAAAACTATAACCACTGTTGTTCCAATCTTCGACGACATGCGGATCCTGCGGTTCCTGCGCACGCATGCCCCCAAGTTGTTGGAGTTTACCTGCTCGATAGGAATGCGGCGCGTTATTGCTGATGTTGGCATGTCCTTCGGCTACACTGTCCTTGCTGGTCTTTGGAGGTGCATAGAGCAGCTGTCGTCTGACAGGTCGGACGTCGTGGCGCGGACTGTGATGCGGTTGGCCGAATCAGTCCCGACGGTTGTTGGCGGCTACTTCAACCATGTCGACAAGTTCTTCGATGGCACTGTCCCTCAACCAGCCGGAAAGTCCTACAACTTGTTCAACAATGGCATCACAAACATTATCGTCCCAGTGTCCAAGCAACTGCGGCGACCTGAGTTTGTGGAGACAGACATGCCGCGAATCCTCCGAGCCCTGTTCACATTTGAGACCTGGCAAATCGTGCGGAAACTCTACCGCCACGTCGACAATGCTGACACCATCGTGACGGAAATCATTACAAAGCTCCTTGGGATCGACATCGAGAAGACCCGACTCGAGCCGACCCCCCTATTTGAGGCGGACCACGTGGACCCCAAATTCGTGGCGAGTGCCAACCCGAACATGGCCTACTTGAGCGAGCTTCAACGAAAGTTCTTCTACGTTCAGTTCCTCCCACTGCTGGAGCCGGTTCTTCGGATAAGCCTCGACAAGGACAAGCCGGCTGATGAACGCCGTCGCAGCTCTGCAAAAAGAACTTCCGGATGTTAAAGACGAGGATGTCCAGCGCAAGCCTTTGCCATCACGTTCAGCATGAAAGACTTTGCTTTGTACAATGTCATGCAGGCTCTGCTCTTCCGGAATAAAGCGGACCGCATTTCCGAGGAAGACAGCAACGTTGTGCTCATTGAAGACCTTGGCGACGAAGCCGTCGGTACCCCGATACATCAGCGACTACGTCCGCCAGGCCCATTGCAGATCGCTACGCGGCGGACTTGAAAGCGAAGCGCACCGCCGAGGAGACCGCCCTCCTCGAGGACCTGCTGTCTGCCCTCTGCTCAGCAAAGGATGCGCCAACCGTTCATCTCTCTCCTCCGCGACGGCAAGAACCCGCGGAGCGTCCCCAATCTGCGCCAAAATCGCCAACGCCGGCTCCACTGGGTTCAAGGAGCTGTGCGACCGCCTCCTGGAGCCAACGCCGGCGAACGCGATTCCCGACCGCCTGGCCAAGCTGCGGCCGTTCCTGTTGGGCCGGGAGCGGGGGGCGATGGCGGCGACGGACGACCCCGATCGTGTGGAACGCGGGCAACGTGATCAACTTTGTCGACCTCGCACGGTTCGAGGCGGTTGTGGATCGCCGAGCTGGGCGCCGAGGCCGGAGCGGCCGCGTTCGCCGAGGTGAAGAAGACGTACATGTCGCGGCGGCGTCACTGGTACAGGTACGGACACCAACCGTCACGGCCACTCCAACTCGAAGCCGAGCTACTGGGCGATGGGGGTACAAGGACATGCAGCAGATGAAGGAGCAGGTCGCGGAGGGATGTGTACAAAAAGTACCTAGTGGACCACGCGGACTGCTGCCGGGATCCCACGGCGCCGTTTTTCAGGGATGCCCAGAAGGCGGGGGCTGTGTAGAATGTTGAACTGTTATTTTTTCGTTCGTTTTCGCGGGTGTGGCATATCAATATTCGATGAATGTTGAAGGTGGAATACCGAAGAATTTGCAATAAAAAAGGACATTTCAAATGGAAGCAATTTGAAGGGCTGACGTATGGCTGTTCGTTAACCAACGTGCTTTTCCCGTAACCTGCCTTGCAGCACTCAGATCAGAGCAATTGTGATTATCCACAGGCGATGCAAAGCAAGAGACTCTTCATGTGCTGTGGGGCATTTTACTAAGATGATTTGACAAGCCACATCCCAATGTCGAAGGCCACGACACCTCCCAGTAACATCAAAAGTGAGCATTTGAAACTATTCAACGTTCCATTTGATTAAACGATTTTTGCATCCATGATCAAAAGAAGAATGTTCTCCCAAAAAAAAAAAAAAAAAAAAAAAAAATAGCTCCATTCACCCGGTACGTAGACGGCAGTTTTTTACATAAAATCATCCTCATCAATCTGGCGGTTCGTCCGCATGTTCTCCTCTGTAAACAGGGTCTTGTAATCCCGCTGCTCGGCCAGCTTTCGCTGCTCGTCGATGCGCGCCTTCTCCTCTTGCATCTATACGAAAATTTTCGATTTGTTTCCAGCGGGGGGTTGGAAGGGTTTGCATTAGCCGACACGCTAATAAACACTCCCACCGACGGCACACATTCGAACTCGTACACTTTCCGCCCTTCCCTTTTCCCCCCACCACCCCGACGCCTACAAACCTTTAGCTTCTCCGCTTTCCGCAGCTCCGCCCGCTTTTTCCTGTCGCGCTCAATCTTCTCCGCCGCCAGGTCGGGTTCGGCAACGACCTTGGTTTTGTTGAGCCGGTTGACGATTTCGTTTGCGACGGGCGTCGACAAATACTTTTTTCACCTTTTTTTGGTTGTGCTTGGTGCATAGTTTGTTTGTTAATGGTTTTTCTCTCGGGTTGAAGTTGGAACGAGGCGGGGGAAGCGTGAGGTTGGAAACTTACAAAGGTGACTTGGCCCGTTTCCATGCCGGACGTTTTTTTCAGGTTGCTCCAGGGGGTGTACAGCACGGTGATGTTGTCATCTTGTTTCCTGCAGCCCATTCAAAGTTAGCAGAGAGGAACTTGAAACCGCGGGACCACCCAGCGCCCAGCGTCCAGCGACCGACAAGCGCCCAGGAAGTTGTGGGGGAGGAGGAGGGAAGGGGGGGAGCCCAATCGCCTTTGTTGTTGTTGTTTTTTCGTTCGATTCGTCTCACCCTGTTCATCGCGTTCGATACGCTACCTTCGATGCGTTCGCCTTTGTCAGCTGGGCCAAGTCGAGCAGCAGCGGCTCGGGGATGGCGTCCCAGAGCATGCCCTCGGGCATGCGGAGGTAGACGTGGGCGGAGCTGAGCTTGTCGACGTGGAACCAGACGTCCTCTTCCCAGCCGTGGGCGATCAAGTCCTCGTTTTCGAACTTGTCGCGACCCATGTAGATCGTGGCTGGCGGGTCGACGGCTGGGGGGGCAGGGGCGGGGGAGGGCCGATCGTTAGAATAGGGAGTGCGATTTGACGGTTTGTGGATGAGCTCTGGGATCGGACGGATGCGATCGCGCTGCATCCGAGGCCGATCGCATGCCGATGGACGGTGGCGGATACCTGTGCTAGTAAGTACAGGACCATGGTTGTTGTCTGGCGTGGTCGATTTTAAACGGTAATCTTTTTGGGAGAAAAGCAGAGGATCGAGACACAGGCGAAAGGAAGCGGGGCGGCCAACTAGTGAGCCGTTCGACTGGGCTCTGGTCGCCGGCTAAAGAGAAAACCCCGTTTGTAGAACTGACTGCGGAAGAGCGCAGGCACGGCGGATCGGGCCGCGCACAGCGAAGTCAAATGCAGGAGACGGGCGACACCAACAGCGCAGGTAGGAAGTGCGAGGCAGGGTGGCGAGGTTGCACTGCAACTGTTCGTTCGGTGAATTTATTGGTTCAGGGAGACTAACTGCCAGGGGGGACCAGCCCCGACAGCTCCTTGCCAGTGCGATTCTCTTCCGGAACGGGAGTAAATGGGGAAATGGAAGGAAAGTCATAAGCATGCTGCACAAGGCAGATCCTCTTACAAAAAAAAATTGGAAAGGAACATAACTCCTAACCAGACAACCACAGCGAACAAAACCAAAAATGCGAACAAAAAGCTCGCCGTCAGACGCATCGCGCGTTTTCACTATATTCCGCAATGAAGAAAATATCCCCCACACCACTGATTTACGCGCTCGGCTCTCCGTACACCCACTTCAAGACCTCGGGAGCGTCCAAGACAGGCATAAACACCTCAACCACAGCGATGCCCTTCTTGGACGCCTCGTGCACGCTATCGACATGACCTTCGCCGCCAAGCAGCGCGTCCAACTCGGCGCGGGTCTTTGCGACCATGGCGGAGGACGTTCCAAAGCCGCCCTCCTCCACGTCGGACTTGCCGCCGAACGCGCGCGCCAGCAGCGAGTGTCTCCAGAGCGGCATGTGGTTGTACTTCGCCTTGGCACCGTGGATCAGTCGCTCGACGGTGTACCCTTCGTTGCACACCACAAAGATGACCAGGTTGTCGAGGCCGAGCCGCAGCATCGTCGACAGCGCCTGCACCGTGAGCTGGAGCGATCCGTCGCCGACGAACAGCACGGTGCGGCGCTGGTGGTTCGCGACGACGGGGCGGTTGCGGTGGAACAGGCGATAGGTGGTGCGCGCGCTGCAGGTAGGACGCCTCGTCCTCGGGGCCGGCGGCGCCGGCGCCCAGCTCCTTTGCGGCGAGAGCGAGCCCTTGGGCCGCGGGGACGGCGAAGCCGATCGAGCCCCAGAGCGCCGAGGTGATGACGTCGACGCCCTTTGGAACTCGCACGACACCACGCCGAACGCTGACGTGCCCGTCTCTGCGATCACAATGTCGTCTTCGCGCAGCCATTTGCTGACCCGCGGCCACAGCCAGGCGTGAGTGATCTCGGTGTCCGAGTACTCGATCTTCTTCCCAAACGGCTTGTGCGGAACGGGGCCTGGCGTGTCGTCGAGCGGCTCAAAGGGGACGCCGCCCTCGGGGATCGACTCGGCGAGTTTGGCGAGGACGCCGTGCATTCCGAGGCCAGGGAACTGCGCAAGCTCAGCGACGACGCCGTCGGGGTTGATGTCGATGGTGCGCAGGGGCGGTCGTGGGGAACGAGAAGGCCACGGTGTTCCAGTCGTCGCGGAGGGGCCCGATGGTCAGCACGAGGTCGGACGCCGCGACGACTTTCATGACCTCGGGGGGGGGACGCGGAGCCGAGGAAAATGCCGGCGTAGTTCTTGAGGCTCGTGTCGACGGCGCCGAGCGCCATGGGCGCGATGAAGGTCGGGAGACCCGACCGCTTGATCAGGGCCTGCGTTTCGCCCAGCGCGCGGTGGCGAATGGTGCACGCGTCGACGAGGATGATGGGGTCGCTTCGCGGCCTTGATCTGCGTCAGAATCGTGTCGACCGCGGCTTTCTCGAGCAGCGCGTCGTTGGCGGGGTGCGAGAGGTTCAAGGGGACGTTGAGGCGGCTGCTGTCGACCTTGAAGTCGACAACGTCCATGGGGATGGAAACGTACACCGGGCGAGACGTGCGGTAGCATTGGAGAATGGCTTCGTCGATCTTCTCGGCGGCGTCGTCGGCAGATTTGATTTGGTGGACCAGCGTAGTAACGCTCTTGGCCATTTCGGCAAACTTGTTGAAGTTGCCGTCACCGAAAGTGTGGTGAAGCACGACGTGTTTCTTCTGGTGCACGGTGGTGGGAGCTCCCACAATGTGCAGGACGGGGATCATCTCCGCATATGCACCGGCGATGGCGTTTATGGCCGAGAGCTCACCCACGCCGAAAGTAGTTATCACGACGCCCATCCCCTTCAAGCGAGCGTAGCCGTCCGCAGCATAACCTTGACAAGCAACGACAAGAAAGCATCAGCTAAATGCGCTCACGCTTCATAAAACAATCCTCACCTGCATTAAGCTCGTTGGCATTTCCAACCCATTTCAAACCGTTCTCCTCCACAAAGTCCAACAATCGCAGATTGTAATCGCCAGGGACACCGTGGATAGCCTCAACCCCGACCTGTTTCAAGCGGCGGAAGACGTACTAGAAGATCATTAGAATCGTAAAGTCACGATCCCTTTGATTGGTATCTTACGTCTCCAACAAGAATGGACATGATGGAGTGTAATCTTGGGGAATGCAGTCAGAGATGTTGTAGTGGGCTGTCGCGACTGGAGTTGGCCATCGCGACCGGCGCTGGATATATATATATTGGTCCTCCGGGACTTGAGTGCTCGCGATGGCACCGAAGAAGTCAAAGACAGCAATAAGCATCATCAATCACTTCTCGATGGTTCTTGCTGATTTTTTTTTTGCTTTTCTTTTTCTTTTCTTCTTGTTTCCCCTGGTTTTGAGCTGAAAGAAAGAGTGGGGGGATGCTTGGGTCAGTCAGGCAGTGCCTGGGTACGATTGAGTGATTCCAATGGGGCACGCGCTGTGCATAATTGGCTTGACTTCGCACGTTCCCACGACTTCCGGAAGCCCCCCCAGAAAGCGGGGGCCTGCGGCCGTTGCTGCCGGCCTTTGCCGGAAGTCGGAGTTGGTCGCCTTTACGTCCCGCTCCACGGCGGCTGGGCGTCCATCCCCTGTACTCTGAAAAATTAGAAAATCAACAATTACTGAAAAGCGTCACGGACGTCTAGACAGACAGACCGACTGCAGGCAGACAGACAGACAGACACAAGTCAGGGACGCGATTGTTTTTCGGGGATCGAACCGCCCTCCACGAATTCATTTTTTTTTTTTTACACAACTTGCTTCCTCTCCTTATTGGGAAGGTTGCCGTTATCATCATCGCTTCAACACGCGCCGCCGAAAGTCCTGGCGCCAAGCTGTCGCACCCCCCACGCCGCTGTCTTTGATGTAAATATTTCTTTGCTGTCTTCAGTGAGCATAACTCGGTCCTCGCTCGGCCCGGAGTGTCTGAGGAGATCGATTGCAATCCCCACCGCCTGCGTGCTGGCCGTCAGTTTCCCCGACGCCAGCGGGAAGTGAGTGGGGTGAGTGCAGCGAGCGGTGAGTTTGGTTATGTAAAAGTAACCCTCGTCCTTGCGTTGTCCCATCCACAAAAAGACGAAGAGAGAAAAAAAAAAAAAAAAAAAAAAAAGGAGCAGCCCGATCCGAAATGTTCCATCACAGAAACCACAAGCTCGCATGTTCCTTCAAGCTGCAATATTTCCCGTTCCGCGGGCGTGGCGATCCTGCCCGCCTCATGCTTGTCGCTGGAGGCGGCGACCTGGGAGGACGCCACCATTCCACACACACCCGGCGAATGGCACGCGGTGAAGTACTCGATGCCGTATGGGCAGCTGCCCGTGCTGACAGAATACGACGAAACCGGGAAAGAAGTGATGGTTGTGGCTCAGTCCAAGACCATTGAGCGGTATTTGGCGGCGAAGCTGGGTAAGCTTGTCCGGAGGTTCCCCGTTTCTTCTTTGCACCCCACCTTCCTACTTCGCTCATTCGGCTGACCAAATTCCCTTCAGACCTCTCCGGTACCGGCAACGACCATGACCGTGCGATACTTGACTCCCTCAGCGAGTCACTGCGTGACCTCAGCTACGCCTGGCACGCGGCACTCCTCGAGACGGATCAGGCTACCGCCGTGCAAAAGTTTTTCGAGGCTCTGCCGGCGGTCTTGAAGTTCCAGCAGAAGCTGATCGAGAAATACGGAGAGCCCAAAGGGTTTTATTGCGGTGCAAAGGTATGCTACACTAATTTACTCTGTCCTCTCTTGAACGATCTGACGCTTTTTTTTCTAAATTCCTTCTACCCGGAAACTTGAAACAACCTCCTCACCCCAAATCAGATCACTTACGTCGACATCCAAGCCTACGCGATCTTCTCTTGGATCGAAGACCTTGCCGCGTCCGATCTTTTAGCCGCGGCAAGCAACTGGGAAATCGCGCCTCGAGTCAAGGAGATTGTCGATTCAGCAAAGGCGCATCCCAAGCTCGCCGCTTTCGTGGATTCGCCAGAGAGGCATGTTGTTTGGGGGAAAATTGAGCCGCGCAAGTGAGCAACCTTAAATTATCGGAGAAGGGCAGTCAGGAGGGGAAACACTGGTCGAAATGCTGCCTCAATCGGGGGTTTTCAGTTCTTTCCTTCTATATTGCGAGTGTGTTTGAAAACACGATGGTTTCTGATTTATCCACATGTGAGGAAGTGAAACTGCCAGGTTAAGGGGTGAAGAATTCGCTGTGGCGGTCCTCGTCCTGGCGGCCGGATCGGCCATCGTATCGAGCTGCGCGGCGGCCGCCGTCCCGTCCGCGACGGGGCCCGGTGAGGTGGTTAGTCGGATAAGCCGAGCGCGGCCGGAAGGAGCCTTGTGCAAATGCATCAGAATGTTTCAGACCCGTGTGCGTGTGTGTGTGTGTGAGGGAGAGAAAGCAGAAACCGCGCCACTTCAGGCCATCGTGTTTTGGCATTCCTGGACGGATATCTGTCAGCATTCATTATTAAAGGTATACGCTCAGCTGGGCCAACTCGGACAGCAAAAAAACACAGAAACTCAGCAGAGCGAACGAGCCGCGAGCGCAAGGTTACGATGAAACTGGGCGCCACTGGGCAGGAAATGAGTAGTCGTCTCGCCCTGGGAGCTGACGAGGCGGCTAAATGGAAAACCCGTCAGAACTGCACCGATAATGACGGACTGGGGTTTGCGAAAAGTAAAAGACAAAAGCAGAGATCGGGGCAAGACAAGAACAATACCTCACAACACATGTGGGGCAACAAACGCAACCTCGCGGTCCCGTCCTCTAAGCAACAGGAGTACGAGCAGCAGCAACAGCAGCAGCAGCAGCAGCAGTACTACGGCTCGGGATCAGCCAGCGGCAGCAGCAGCGGCAACAACAGCTACGGGCGGCAGCTCCAGCTCCGCTAACCTGATCTCGCTCACCGCGCCGTCCGGCGCGGCGGCCCCGCTCCCGACCTACTCCGTCGCGCCGCACCTCGACCACGGCGAGACGGACCCGTTCGCCGACTCTTGCGGCCTTACACCGCCTCCAATCGATGCGCCGCCGGTGATCGATTCCGTCAGGATCGACGCTGAAGTCGCAGGTCAACATCCGCGTCTCGTGCACGGACCTGGTCAACCGGGATCTGGTGTCAAAGTCGGATCCGCAGGTGTACGTGTGGTATCAGCACGTCGGCCGAGAGAGCCGGCTGCGCGTGAGGCGGACGGCGTCGGTTTCGTCCGTGTCATCCGGATCGTCTATCAGGAGCGGCGACTCTGCCGTGGAGGTCGGATGGGAAGCTCGGGGATCCGGAGGTGGCAGGTGGTTGGAAGCTGTTCAAGAAATCTGCGGTGGGGCACGGTTCTTTTGTCCACGGTTCCGTTCGCCACACCTAACGCCCTCTCTCCCTCTTTTCCCCACAGCAAATAAACGACGAGCTCAACCCGGTGTTCCCAGACGTCTTCACGTTCGACTACTTTTTCGAAGAAGTCCAGAACCTTTGCGTTGTCGTCGTCGACGTGGACGACAACAGCGGCACGATGCAGACGCAGGACTATCTGGGCCACGCGACAATGTCGATTGCGCAGATCGTGTCTGCGGGCTCGAGCGGGTACACTGTGCCGCTGCAAAACTGACGCGATACTGCCGAGAGGAATCCCTTCGTTCAAGGACGGAGCCAAGGTCAAGCGCGTGGCGGGCAGGACAACCAGCAAAATCACGCTCCTGGCCGCAACGGAAGATGAGATGCGAAAGCAGTTCGTGTTGGGGATCGCGTGGCCGCGGGCTGGACCGAAAGGACGCCAACGGATATAGCGACCCTTACTTTGTTGTTTCGCGTATCTTCCCGTCCCCCGCCAACGCACGACCCGGCACGGGACCGCGGCTGCTCCACGTGTTCAAGTCCACGATCATCAAAAAGAACCTGAACCCACGCTGGGCGTCCGTGCAGATTCCTTACAAGCTGTTGTCTCCGTCGGGCACCAACTCGGAACCAATAAGGATCTCGGTTTGGGACTGGGACGCGACGGGCGGAGGACGACTTTATCGGTTCCTTCGACACGAACCTATCGACGCTCCTCTCCTCCGGCCACTCCGCCCCGGGTTCTCTCTCTTTCCCCCTCATCAACCCCAAAAAGGCGCGCGGCGTGCGCTCCATGTTTTACAAAAACTCTGGCAACCTGTCGATCACTGAGGCCGCGATCGTGCAACAACCAACGTTCCTCGACTTTATCGCCGCGGGGCGCGCAGATCGGGCTCGCGGTCGCGATCGACCTGACGGCGTCAAATCAGAACCCGCATCACCCGACGTCGCTGCACCACTTCCCCGAGCTCGCGCGCGGCGGCGCGGGGTCGCTGGCGGCGCCGGCGTACTCGCAGTCGTACCAGGCCGCCGCCGATGAACCCGTACCAGTCCGCGATCGTCGGGGTCGGCCAGGTCCTGCAGGAGTACGACACGGACAAGGTGTTTCCGCTCTATGGGTTTGGGTTCGAAAGGCCCGCGGGGCCACCGGCACAAGGTGGACTTTTTGGCAATGTGGAGGGAGTCGGCGGGCTGCTGGAAAAGTACAAGAGCGTTGTTTGCGACCCGCAAGTCAGCTTTTTCGGGACCAACAGGTGTGTGGGACGTGCTTCCGCTGGCTCAGTTATGACCAGCAAAACAGACCCGTCTTCTAAAATCCTTCTTTCTCCTGCGACACAATCAGACTTTGCACCCGTCCTTAACCAAGTGATGGCCGACCTCCGCGCCCAGATCGCCGCGGACACGAGCCACCTGCACTACGGCATCCTCCTCCTCATCACAGCCGGGCCTCATCACCGACCTCGACATGACGCTGAACGCGCTCGTGACCGCCGCAAGCCTCCCGCTCTCCATCGTGGTGGTCGGGGTGGGCAACGAGGACTTCAGCATGATGCAGGTGCTCGACGGCGACGACGACGACGGGGAAGGCGTCAGCGGGTGGCGGTCGCGGGCGGTGGGTGGCAAGGCGAGGGGACATTGTGCAGTTTGTGGCGATGCGCGAGGTCGGCGGGGATCCGTTTGCGCTGGCGAGGGAGACGCTGGCGGAGATCCCCGGGCAGTTTATGGAGTTTGTGAGGATGCGCGGGATCAAGTTGGAACTGTAACAATTTTTTTTTTTGCAGTGCGGGGGGAAGGGCTGGCTGCAGAGGGTGGGTTGTTGGTTGTTTTTTCTTTTTTTTTTTTTTTTTTTTCCTTTTTGGCTGGGAGGTTCGTATGGAGTCATTCAGGTCGTGCTGGAGCTTTTTCTATTCTGTGCCGCTCGCCGCCTCTTACGTTCAAGTTTAGTTTTCGTTTTGTTTTTTGCTCCTTTGCAAAGGCGGTTGCGCACTTCGCAATTTGACCGTCACGACACTACCATATTTGCCAAAAGAGCCTTGTGAGACTTGGATTTTGCACTGGATTGCCAAGCTTCCATATCAGAACTATCCCCGGTGGTCGAGTGGTGAGAACTGAAATCTCGGATCGCGTAGAACGCGAGAGCGCCAGTTCGAAACCCGCCCCATTCCGGTCGACTGCACGGGTCAGTCATTGGTGGCCGCTCCGCGGAGCGAGCGGGTTGGTTCTGCCTCGGCGCAAAAATCATCTTACCAGAACGGTAAGGTGATTGTCGGCTGGCAAGCCTGCTGAGTTGGAGAGGTACACCCCTGCCCCGCACTTTTCTTTGCCTTTGCTCTACTTTTTTTACATTCTATTTAGGCTTATTAGTCGAGTGGTGAGATGCCTGTTTCCCTTGCCGGTCAGCTCAGTTTGTGGGGCGGTTCGGCGGGTGAGCGGACCGGTCCTTCCGATAGAACAACGTCCGGTCGGAATGCCCCTGATCTTTTTGTGTTGCCTGCTTTGCTTGTGAATCTTCGACCGGATTGTTGTCCAACATTGAGGGGGGGGTGGGCTCAAGCAGCGTTGAGTTGCGGCGCAAAAGGGGTGAATAGTCGCTGGTGGGGCAGGGCCATAAGCTTTCCCCGTGTTTTCCACCTCTCTTTCCTCCCGGTCGTCAACATCGCCCACACCAGAATAGTGGTTGTCGGAAAAGCGACGAGAAAGTGCGAACAGAACAAAAGAAGAAAAAAAAAAAAAAAAGGCCAAAAAAAAAGGGGGAAGGCGATCATCTTTTGATGTACTGTATGAAAGTAAAACGAAGGGCAAAAGAAGGGGGGCAGAGGAGGGGAAAGAAGGAAAGTAAAACGAAAAAACACAACGATGCAACGCAACAGCCTCCCGCTCGCAAAGAAAGGAGCAGCTCAGGATTACGGAAAAAAAAAAAAAAAAAAAAAAAAGGGAGCGCGTAGATGATGGAAACGAGACGGGAAGGGCGGATCGAGAACTAAGATAGAAAGCTTAAGGGGCTGTGAGAACGGGAAAGGAGAAAGCCTTTCGGTTTCACAAGCCCCCTCGGTCCTGCGCAAAAAAATGTTCAGGCATAGTTGGAGAGCTGATGCAGATGGTTTTAAAGCGGTTGTGCTTTTTTGGAGGCGCGGGCTTCAGAACCAAAAAAAAAATCCTTTTTTCTTTTCTTTTGAAGGAGGAAGGGGAAAGGTTTTGTCTAACCGATAAACAGGGAGAAAAGGGAGCAGAGGGGGAAAAATGGGAAATTTCACACGCAATCAAAGTCCCCACGATTCGGAAACAAAGGCCGAAGGTGTTGGGTTTTGAGGTGAGTTGTATACTTCGATTTTTTTAGGTTTTCTTCTTTCTTGCCTCTTCTAACCGTTAGGTTCGCGCTTGATCACGACCTGTAGCTGTACATCGTATCCCGGTTGCTGAAGTACATGCTCTGGACGCGCTGCTTTTGGCTGGCTGTGCTACCGAGGCAGGACAGGGGGAACGCTCCAAATTCGCCCGTCGAAACTGTGCAGCGAGGTTTTTTGCTCGAGTTTAGCGGGGGTGGTGCCGGAATGCCAAAAAATAAAATAAAAAAAAGGAAAAATAAAAAAAAGGAAAAAGAAAACAAAGAGTATTATGGAAAAAGATAGTGCGCGCTTCTGGGCAGAGGCAAAACAAAGGCGAGATACGTACCATTAGTACCGGTACCCCAGCCGTCCTCAAAGAACCTCCTCGATCTCGACGACGTCGCCGACCTCCAGCCCGACCTCGTCTTCCAGCTGAGCCTTGTGCCGTTTGACGACCTTGTGCTTCTGCCCCGGCGCGGGAGTCGCGTCGGCGCCCCCGCGGTGTTGCTGCTGTTGCTGCTGCTGTTGCTGAAGCGGCTGCTGTTGCTGCTGAGTCTGCCCCCGCGCCGCCGGGGACACCTGACGGGTCGCAAACATGGCTGTGGGACTCGGAGAGGTACATTTCGCTTGGCACGTGCGGCACCGGACCTTTGGCTCCTTCTGATGCCTGCGGGTGCGGCGGCGGACGCGGCGGGGGCCGCGGCAGCCGCGGCCGCCTGGCCCGCAACTGGTGCGGCGGCGGCCGACGGGCCTGGAGCTCCGCGCGGTGCGCCCTTGCCCGCGACCATCGCCGGCTGCGGAGGTGTCGGCCCCGGCCTCGCGCCGTAGGCAGACTGTTGCGGCATCGGTGGTTGCTGCTGCGGCTTCTCCGTTGGCGAGGCCATGGACTCTTCTTCCTCTTCCTCATCGCCAAAGCCACCCTGTGTTGTAAAGGGTGTCGCGAGATCGGTAGGGACGCTCCACACCTTTCTGGGGAAGGCTCGGAGCTGAGTAACCGCCTGCTGTGGTTGGAGTGCGCTTGGGCGCCATACCGTTTGCCGCGGTGTTTACCATAGAAGTGCTGCTCCCGTCATCGAAGTTGTTTGCTGTCGAGCTCGCCGTTACCATAGCTGTTTTTCGCGTCAACGCCACGGCCGTAGCTGTTGTTGGCGGCATCATAGTTGTTGTTTTGTACTGATTGGGATTGGCGAATCCGTTGTTGTTTTTGCCCTGCCCTCCCCAGTCAGGAGACTCATCGTCATACGGATTTGGGTTGGCATTCTGCCCGTATGGCCCACCCGCAAACTTCAGATCCTGTTGGTTGGGCTGTCCAGGGCTGTTCGCAGGGTGGGTGCTGGAGAAGGGCACCGGGGCGCCGGTGGGAAGACCCTGTTGGAGCGAAAGAAATGATGAGTTCGCAATATTCTTCACTGAATTAAGGGCTTACGTAGGTGGACTCTGGTGCTACTTTCAAATCGCGCGCATCGGAGGACATTCCTGTTCCGTACTTCACGTCACGACTGAGGCTTGGGGAGTTGAGGTTTTTCATGCTTTCGGTGTCGTACAAACGATTCTTCCGGGGGATCCGTCGAAGCGGAAGTAAAAACGCACCAACGATGCCAAGAGCCTGTATTCGTCTGTGAGAGGTGGTCCCATCGCTCCCAAAGATGCAACTACTAACCATGAACAAAGCGTGAACGCCCAGCAACGGAGGTAAAATCGTGAGCTGGTACGGCGTTGCGAGCGAATCCGATGCTGCCGCACCGGAGCCACCGCTGGTTGCCGTCGACGTAGCAGACGAAGTCGCGGACGATTTGGACGACGACTGCGAAGATCCACTGGTCGAAGATCCAACCTGCCGGCGCATCAGCCTCATATCACGACGGGCAGGTGTATCAGCAGGTGTATCTGTTGTGGTTTGTTGGCCGTCCGTTGTGGCGGGTTGCGCAGTATCGCCTCCTCCATTATTTCCGCCTGCATTTGGGTCCTGCGTGGGCGCCGCCTGATCGGTTGTTGTGTTTGAGGAGGTTGTGTCCGTCGATGAACTGGTCGAGGTGTACGTGGAAGTTGGCGACGGCGATGAGGAAGTGGATTTGGAAGACGATGTTGAGGATGATGTGCTCTTCATCACCGAGGACGTTGTCGAGGTCGCATTCACGGCGGGCGCACTGGACGATATCCGCGAGCTCGTCCATCCTGTGGCATTTTGCGAAGCGTAGTAATCGTTGATTGCGTTTCCGACCCACGTTTTCTCGCGATGACGATGCGGGCACGTAGATGTCCAGGACGGAAAGGACGAACAGCAAGCTCACAATGATCGAAACGCCAGCCAGTACGGAGTACTACGTGCGATCAGAGCATCATTGTTTTAATTAGGATGACCACCGACGAGGAGCAAGTCAAGAGGAAACGTACTGTCGTGAGCAGGGGGCGCTTCTTCATTACGGTTCCTGCGATGCCAAGCGCAGCTGGGACGATCGCGAAAACACCAATGGCACCAGCGCCGATGTAGCCACCATCAATCCAAGGATGCCCCGCAGCGCCGATGCCAAGAGCCTGTCACCGATGGAGAAGTAGAAGCCGGGTGTAAGGAAGCGCAGCAAAGAGATCTAATCGAACAACGAAGCGCAACAGACCAAGTTGAGTCCCAAAAAAACGAAGAGTGATACTGGCGATGACGGAGGCCGGGATACCGGCGACTGCGAAGCAGACGCTGAGGGTCCCGATTTTGGCCCCGTCGGCCAGGACTGCATCTCCATTTCCTCCTGGTGCGGTGGTTGCTGCTGCTGTTGCTGCTGCTGGTAGAATCCTCCTCCAGTCATGGTTCCGTTGCCTCCGTTGCCGTATTGTACTGCCGCCCTCCACCGCTGCCGTTGGGGTAGCCGTAACCGTTGCCGTTGCCGTTGCTGTTGTGTTTGTAGTCGTTGTAATTGTTGAAGTTGTTGTTGGTGTTGTTGCCGTAGTTGTCGTTGTTGTTGTTGTTGAACCCGTAGCCGCCTCTCGCCGCCGCCGCCACCACCACCGCCGTTACCATACGGACCGCTGTTCCCGTTCATGGCGAGTTGTGCAAGTGGTGGTGGTGGTGGTGGTGGGTTGGGGGGGGGAGGGGGCCGGCGTGGCGTTGCGTGCGGGCGGGACGGCGGAGGTTTTCGACCCCGAAGGCCCGATGACGACGATGAGGGGTGCGGGGGTTGGGTGAGAGAAAGACAGACAGTAGCACGAGGGGCCGGCAGGCGCCAAGACGACGAGCGATCGATCAGCTTTATTGCGGAGGGTCTGTCTGCGGGGCCAAGACAAAAGGAGCAAAAACGAGAGAATACAGAGAGACAGAGACAGAGAGAGAGTGTGAGACAGACGAGCAGACCGGACAGACACGACCGACAGAGACTATATAGGCGCTAACACAACCACTGACAGATGCGCATAACCGTCACTTCGCAGGCCGAAACATAATACCCCATTCTTTTTGCTCACAATATTTCAAGTTGGGGCCCCTCCCTATGCTCGATTCAGCTTCAAAATCAGCAAACGTTATTGCGTTGCTATTTACTTTTTCCCAAGAAAAATCCGGTTTCGTTAATTTACCGCTCCACAACAGACTTATTTGCCAGCGATTCCACGGGGGTTTGCAGTGGAAAAGTTTGGTTACGTTTTTCTTGTTTACAAGCGAACCAGAACCAACGATCAGAGTGAGGATTCCAGGGAAGCTTGTTTAGCAGCTCTTCGTTCGCCTCGATTTATCATAGCTGCTATGGCTGGCTCGGCGCCAGGGTGGGGAACTCCGAGGTCCCAGTTACCAAATATCTTCTCTTGCAAACACCCAAAACATTGTGGCAGCAATCGTCCGTAAAATCTGAAACACAGCTAACCCTGACAACTCAATGATCTGCAAATTAGATTCGAGACCCCTGCAAATCCAAAACTATGCCAGCTCATTTTTCTGGAAGCTTTTATAGGAATCATAAAGCTCAGTGACAATCGCTCCTGTTAACTAGTTCCGTTTCTTCGGTGCGCAGAGTTACTGATTCGTGCAAAACAGATATCAGACATACAAATGAATAAAAGTCAGATTCACCAGAGAAGTCTCCACAACATGACAGCGCAATCGCGATGTGAGAATTGCAAGGCATATCCTCGTATAGTTTATAAATGCGTTCCCGTTTCTCTGCGGCGGTGATCTCTGCAATCGGAGTTGTCTCAAGATTTCGTTGTGGCGTTGAATCTTCTCAATCCCGCAAGCGTCAACGGTTTCGATCGCCGCTGGCGACGCAGACCACTCCGCGCGCAACGCCGAAACCGCTGCTGCGGCCAGCACCTGGACCTTCCCCGACGAACTGGTCGATCGCATTCTCGCGCACGTCAACGATCACCAGACGCTGGCCCGCCTCTGCCGCGTCTCCGCCGCGTTCTCGACCCTAGCCGACGCGCACTGGCGCCGCATCTACCTTTCTCGCTGGCGCATACCAAGGCTGCACGATACCGTCGCGGACCAGACGCGCGACGAGCCGCAAACGCGGTCGCCGTCCGTGGCGGATGGTGACGTCCCCGCTACCGCAGCGGTCACCTCGTGGAAGGATCTGTACCAAAACCGGATGTCGCTGCACGTGCGATGGCGCCACGGCACCCCCCTCGAGCGGCGCCAGTCGCGCGATGTCGGCAGCATCTTTGCGGTGCACCGGGACTGGCTCCTGACGGGCCCGGACTTCAACTATGAAGGGCGCTGCGACATCTTACGGCGCTCGTCCGACGGACAGCTGCTTCGCGCTCTCAACACCGACGACGGCACCGTCTACTGCGCGTACATCGACCCGAGTGACGGCCGGACCGTGTTGACCGGGTTGACGGACGGCACCGTGCGGTTGTGGGACGCGACCACCGGAGCCTGCCGTCTGGTCCTGCGAGCGAACCGGCGCCGCTACTCGATCCGGCTGGTCCACATGAGCAAGTCCCGCATCGTTGCGTTCTGCGAGTTCCATGCTGTCAAATTGTGGGACCGCGCGACGGGGGACTTGATCCGGGAGTACGAAGGCGGGGAAGTGGATTTCAATATCATCAGCGCTCACGGGGACTGTGTAGCTGAGATCGGATTGGACGGTACTATTCAGTTGTGGAACGTTGAGACAGATCAGCGACGCCAGCTTGTTGTGCAGTCGATGGATCTGGTGGAAACGCTAGTCGGTGCGCTGCAATATGATGGAGTTTATATTGCTGTGTACGCTCCAGGGGCGCGAGCGATTCATGTTTGGGACTCAGAGACTGGTGCTCTCATTTTGAGCTACAAGTAGGCATGAGCAACCTCCTTACCTTTTAGCATTTCTTGCGGCCTTCTCGCGACACTCTCTAGAAGAGAAAACGAGGCGTCAGAGGTTGAAGTATGGGACTTGAAGTCTGGATTGAAAGTGCAACACTTGGAGTCTGAAGGGGATCAGTTGTCGAACATTCACATGGACCCAAGGGGATTTGTTTCGGTGTACTTTGGTCAGTGTGTTTCATTTGTTAGCTCAGCCAAAGGTTATAACTAAAGTTCAACCAGCGGGCAACACTTCTCATGTGGGACTTTGGAGAATGGAATACCTCACGCTGATGACTTTTGAGCGTCGATGACGAGTTCGAGGACGGAAGCCGCCACCGGCCCAAACAGGCCGCGGGTATGGAGGACGTAGAGGCCTTTGATAAGGATGAAGTCGACGACTGAATGTGGTTGTGACGTGCGTTGGGTAAGTGGGGGGAAGGTATTGTGTTCTTGCTGTCAACAAAGGAATCCATTGGACCTCAATGAACCTTTTTCAGACTCAGTCCTCCAATCCAAATATCTGGGTTAAAATGGAAGGAAATTAGTCAGAAAAGGTGTGGGCAGAGGGGAGGGTTGCATCTTGTTGGCGGTCCCCCGAAAGTGCTTCGCCTGCCGGAAGCAATTTCGTTGTTCAAGGTGCAAACAACCTTGTGGCAAACATGATCGTGTCTATGTCTTGGGAAGGTGGATCTCGAAAGAGACACCTCCCCTCAACGTCAAATGATAAGGAGAAAACAAGGGGATAGCGATCAAGATTCAATGCGCTCTTAACCACCCTGAGCCTTCCCCCGCGACCGCTTTTCTCGTACACTCGCAAGCACGCCTGCCCATGTCGAAATCGTCGGTGTAGTTCCCACCCGACGCTCTCTCGCGAGTAAGAGCATCAACTAACCTTCCCTCCACCTACAAACCGCTGCCACTCCCCCCACCTCCCCCCACCCACCCCCACCGCCACCCGCCACACAGTCGCCACAAAACGCAACCAATCGATTACGCAGCATCCGAAACGGGACGCTCGACGCCGCAGGCGCAGCCGGCGAGCTCCCAGCTTCGGTGGCTGTTCGCCGTGTCTGGGAACCGCGGGGGTGGACGGGGCGGGGTTCTTTTCGCTGCAACCTAAGGAGGTTGGACGGCTCGAAAAACCAATGGACGCAGGCGGCCAGGTCGAGGAGGAAAGGGTTGTTGCAGTGCACAAACGAATTCCGGAAGGGGCGGGAGGTGAGGGGTTTTTTCGATGAAGGTGATCATGAAGCGGGCAGGAGAAGTGGGAAGTGGAGCTAGGTCGTGTGAATAAAATTGAATTTGCTGGTATCTATTACGGTAAAACAGTGTACATAGGAAGACCCCCCAGGCGAGACACAAAAAATTTAGGAAGGGCAAGTGTAAAAACGTTGCTAGTCCTCCTCCATTCCCTTCTTTTTTTGCCAGGTTTCAGTCATCACTGCAAGTGCGTCCCGACGGCGAATTTTCCACCACTTCATGGTTGATTGGCCTCTTTAAAAACTTGCCTTTTTGGGGCAAGGCGCGCAATTTAGCTGGTTTCTCGCCACTGCTCGTCGAATTTGGCGATTTCAGGGCAGACGCCGCCGCGAACAAGGTCATGGACGCTGACCGACCTATAAATACCCAACGGCCCCGCAGCTCCTTCGTACACACCAAACAATAACAATCATCTCTCCCCGCCCTCCTTCCCTTGGAACCCCCCACGCCAACCCTCCGCCTTACCCTTCCAACCCTGCACCCACCCGGAGCCTGCTTTCTCATTAACGAATGCGATCGCGCAACTGACCACCACCCGGCCGTCAAGCGAGGTGTCGGGTCGACCCAACCCTTTCTGCTTCGAATGCAACACCCCTGCTCCAACATGGCGCCTCTCCTTGGCGATCATGGACTCCCCCCCACCCGATCATCCCCCTCTCGCGGACTGCCAGTAGCTTTCTCCTATGAGGGTCGACGAAAAACAAGTTCTATCCACGGGGCGCACTGTCACGCGTCATCGTTCCGCCGTTGACAGGCAATTGGTTCTTCGATGTCACTGGGGCATTGCTCTTCTGCCCCTCCTCCCCACCATTCCCCACGATTACAAATCTTCCTCACGCGTCCGCCATATGAGGTCGAAAACAAGTCCCTAGCCGCGATCCTCGTTTGATCTGCCGCTCGGGCTTGTTTGCTTCTCTCATTTGGTGTGATGATTACCCCGTGACAATAATACCCCCCCACTTGAAGATGATTTCTATTGAGGTCGAAAACAAGTTCCTAGGCCGTGGCGAATTTTATTTCCACTACCGCTCGGGCTTGCTGCTCTTCGCTTCATTGTAACGGCTCGTTCTAACCATCCGACGTTGCTTGTGTTTCGCCATATGAGGTCGAAAAACAAGTCCTAGCCGCCATCCTGGTTGATGTGCCGCTCGGGCTTGTTTTGCTTCTCTCACTTGGAACGTTTTGATTACCACCGCTTCTGAAAAATGAATTCTAAGAGGTCGAAAACAAGTCCTAGCCGTGAAGCGAGTTGTTCTACTGTTGGGGTTTGTTTTGACCCTCACTGGGTGCTTCACGTCTCATCTCACCTGATTTTGGTTGGCATTGCATGTATGAGGTCAAAAACAAGTCCTAGTCGTGGCGAATTTATTCGACTACCACTCGGGCTTGCTGATCTTCGCTCGTTGGAGCGACTCGTTCTAACCAAGTTACCAATCCACGCTGATGTTTCAGCAATATGAGGTCGAAAACAAGTCCTAGCCGTGATCGTGATTGTTATGCTGCTTGGGCTTGTTTTACTTCTCTCACTTGGCGCGAGTGTTTACCGTCTGGATACACTCAGGCACTTCAAGATGGGTTCTATGAGGTCGAAAACAAGTCCTAGCCGTGGAGCTGGTAGCTCCGCTGCTGGGGTTTTTTTGGCCCTCACTGAAAGCACTTCACGTTTCTCCTCTCCGAGTTTTAGTTGGCCTTGCATCTATGAGGTCGAAAACAAGTCCTAGCCGTCTTGTCTCCAGACGATACTGTTCGGGCCTGCCTTCTTCTCTCACTGGTGTTTAGGCCTGCCCCCATGGAATCCATTTACTCTAAATCCGATGTGGTCGTAAACAAGTCCCAGTCGTTGGGACCATCTTTCCACTGCCGCTCGGGCTTACTGATCTTCGCTCAGTACAATGACTCGTCCAACTCAACCCACGCTTGCATTCAGCCAATGAGGTCGAAAA
>JAIVFJ010000421.1:0-43515 GCA_025765615.1 Zopfochytrium polystomum
TCACCTCTAATGGTTTCATGTTTCCTCCTCTTCGGCACTCCCGCTCCAGTTCACCACTATAACTTTGATTTCTTTTATTTGATTTTGGCGATTTGCTGCTTGAGAGCTTGGAAGGGCCTAAAAAGGAACGATTGGTTTTAATTTTCGTTTTCCTTCAATCCTCCACTTAGCAGCGCACGTTTCGGCACGATCACGGGACTCGTCAACAACGCGGGCGTCTACGAGCCCGCGCCGATCGCGACAACCACACCCGAGCAAATCCGGCGGACGATCGACGCGAACGTGTTTTCGTTCTTGTGCGTGACGCCATCGGCGGTGCGCCAATTGCGGACGGCGGCAGCGTGGTGAATGTGTCGTCTGCGATGACGCGGGTTCCGTTCCCGCACCGCACGACGTACACGGCGTCCAAGTGGGCGATGGACGCGTACACGCGGGCGCTGGCGGTGGAGCTGGGTCCGCGGAAGATCAGAGTCTGTTGTGAACAAGAACGCTGTCCTCACCTTGTCCTGTTTGTGCCCTTCACCTTTTCCTCTCCTTTCCTTTTCTCCGATTCTCCTAAAATTTGTTTTGCCCACATGCCCAGTGATCATGGGAACTTCTTCATCTCTGATCACTGTGCAGGTACTGTTCCCTTGACGTCGTTACCACTCCATTCATATCCTAACAATACATGGGAACTTCTTCATCTCTGATCACTGTGCAGGTCGTCTCACTCCCGCTCAACAGGGTTATGAGCCCAAGCTTCGCTTCACGCTGCCGTCGCCACCACTTCGTTGGCGCCCCTCCTCCCGTTTCGCCGCCAATCGTTAGCACTTGATCTGTTGTCGTGATTGCCTCACGCGTCCCGCCGCACCTCGTTCCTCTTCCCCCTTCGCCGCCCGATTCCCCCACTGCCCGTCCTTGCGGTCCCTCTTTCCCGCCCGCTCCGTCGTCGCCGTCTCCCCATTCCCTTCCCTGGTCGGCACCTTTCCCCTCCTCAACGATGGCCTCCCTGCCTGCCCGCGATGACTCCAAGCTCCCTATCTGGTACGGCGATCCCTCCAAGGACGTGATCTCTTTTGATCAATGGATGGGGGTTCTCCTCAACGAGTTTGACATCCTTGACAATCCTGCTATCGTCACTGACTCGACGACCTACCACAACAACTACCCTGCCGCTCTGGTCGACACCAACGGCAAGGAGATCATTGCTGCCGTTACCCTCACGCCTGCTCAACAGACGACCCACCGTCAAGCTAATGCCAAAGCAAAGAAAGTCATCTTCTCCGCCCTTGGCCCGGCTGCCCATCGTGTCATCAAGGATCTCAACACGGCTGCGGCGGTTTGGTCCACGCTGAAGTCAACGTACGGTGGCATCAAGAAGTATCGTCTTGCCAAAACTCGAGCTTCGATGTTCAAGATGCATGCCTCCGTTGTCGAGCTCTCCAACCTCACCACCGCGCTTGACAAGCTTGTCAAGGGACAAGCCTATCTCACCAGTTGTGGTCAACCGCTGCCAGACTACATACTGGGAGAGCTCTTTATGTCTTGTATTCCCTCCACGATCGCCTGGGAGAACTTCACTGACCTCTATTTCGGCTCGGACAAGAAGAGTGAGGAGCTCCTGACACTCATTCGTGCAAAGATTGCTCAGGAGAACGACATTGCTGAACTCACCCTCGCTGTCCGTCTCGTCAAGCCCGCCGGCCCCAGCCCTCCAGTCCGTCTGTGCACAGCATGCCGCAGCCCAGGTCGCACACGCTCCATGCGCACTCACGACACTGCACAGTGCTGGGGCTCATGTGTCAAGTGTGGCTTCTTCCACTCACCTGCGACCAGCTGCAAGACTTGTGTTGCGTTAAAGGAGGGCGGTTCAGACAGCGTCCGGTTGCTCTGCGATGGGGTTACTTTGGTTTCGAGTGACAATTCTCTTCAATACACTGAGTCCAACTACTTGCTGTCCATTTTACGTGCTCCCTCGCGTGGAGTTCACATCCTTCATCTGCAGCCTTACTGTATCCTCTCCTGTGACTCTCGTTCCAGCTCACGTCGCCGTCCTAGTTACGCTCTGACACTTCGCCTTCGTCGTCGTTGTCGACACCATCACTCATCCCCCTTTGCCTCGTCTCTTGGTTGGCTTGCGTGGTGGTGGGACCTCTTCCTTCGTTTCACTCTCTTCCTCCTCACTTTTCCCTTTCGCGCTTGCGTTCTTTCCTGCAACTTCTGCCTAGCACTCCCCCCTCCGGTATCAGCTGCCACCTTTCTTGTTGACTCTGGGTGCACTCAACATCTCGTCAGCTCTCTCTCCATGCTGCTTGATCCTCAGCCCACCTCCCTTTCTCTTGACCAGGCTGATGGCTCTCCTCTTCAGTGTACCCACAAAGGACGCCTTCCACTTCGTCTCAATCTCCCCAATGGCTCGACATCTCTGCTGGTCCTTCGCGAAGCGTACTTTGCCCCCATGCTCCACGGTAATCTCCTCTCTGTTGATCGCCTTACGTCGTCCGACATTGAGCTCACTTTCCGTCGGACTTCCCTTACGCTTCATCAGTCCTCCTCTACCCTTGGCGTTGGGTCCCGCTGCGGCAAACTCTGGAAGCTTCACTGTATGCCAGCGTCTGCCTCTGATCGCGCCTCTCTCCACTCCAACCGTGTCCTTCGCCTCTCTCGCCCATCTCAGCCTCTCACACCTGCAGCCCTTCATCATTCCCTTGGCCACCCTGGTCGCCCCGTTCTCGACCAGGTGGCCCGCTCTCTCGGGCTGATTACTGATGACTGGGATGGCCGCTGTGAGGGTTGCCTTCTTGGCAAGGGGCATAACGTTCGCTTGCCTTCCCATGGCTCCTGTGCGCTGGTCCCGTTGGAGCTCGTCCACTCTGACTCCTTTGTGTGCAAGCAGAAAACGCCCAGAGGTTCCGTTGCCGCTACACTCTTCATTGACAATGCCTCCAACTTCGTCCGCGGTCACCTACGCAAGTCACTCACGTCAGCCTCAACTCTTCCTCTTCTCCAGGCCTTCTCTGCTTACATCTCCAACCTCACCTCTCACTGGCTACTCACTTTCCGCTCCGACCGTGGCAGTGAGTTCATTGGTCACGAGATGACGTCGTTTCTTCAATCCTCTGGTGTCCACCACCAGCTTGCGGCTCCTGGCGCCTCGTCTCATGGTCAGAATGGTGTTGCTGAACGAATGAACCGGACACTCGCTGAACGCGCTCTCTCAATGCTCCATCACGCAGGCGCACCTTTGGGCTACTGGGGGGACGCTTTTCTCACGGCCATTTATCTCCACAATCGTCTCCCTGACTCCCACGGTTCCTCACCCTCGAACGTCTCACTGGCTGCACCACGGACTTCTCCTTCTTTCACCCTTGGGGCTGTATTGCCTATGCTATTGTTGTTCGTGATGATCGTCCTTCCAAGCTTCACCCCAAGGCCGTCAAATGTCGCTTTCTTGGCTATGACGAGCAGTCCAAGGCCTACCGTTTGCGAGACTCCTCTGGCAGGACCATTGTGTCTCGAAAATTGTGTTTTGGGACGACGTCTTCGACTTCCACGACTCCACTGCCACTCCCCCTTCCCCTGCAGACCTCGACAACATTTTTCCTGAAATTTCCGCCACCACGCGACCATCCCCACTCCTACCCGGCGGGATGACGTCCCCCCCCCTTTCCTGTGCCCTGCCCTCCATTCCGTCCACTTCTTCCGTTGCCTCACCTCCCCACATTCGAAGCTGAGTACATGGCCATCTCATCAACCGCTCAAGAGGTCATTTGGCTCCGTCAGTTAATGAAGGATCTCGGTCACAGTCAGGCCACGGCATCCATCATCTTTGCTAAAGAGCGTGATGCCGACGTCGGTGAGCACCTCGTGTTTCTCGAGGCACGTGAGAAAGAGTCTAAACAATCTACTCGGAGTGAGTGAAGTGGAGATGTGTGTTTGTGGGTGGCCCATCTCTCCAACTCGGAGAGAAAGTGAAAAACTGTTGTGAATAGGGTATTTGCTATATCCAACCCTCTGCGACTAGGAGCCTCACGCTCCGGCCCTTTCTTGATTTTTTAATTCTTTATTTTCTTTTCATTTTGGGAGGAGACAAATGGAGAGACGTCAAAATGTCACCCCTCAAAAGAGCCTAGCCGGGAAATCATGGGGGGTCTGGTATCTGTCACTCAAGGGCCCAGGGTTCAAGTCACAACGCCAGCTGTTGAAGGCAGTATCGTCTTGAATCACAAGGAGTGGTGTGGTGGAGATGCCTGACGGACGACCCTGAAGTCTGTAGCACATGGGGTGGGTTTGCTGAGGTGATACCTGGACGTAGTCTATTGCAGTTCACTGTTGATGGCTCTTTCTCTTCCTGCTGGCTCCTTAGGGATGGAACACTATAACCAAAGAAAAAAAAAAAGGGTTGTCAAAATGTCTCCTGCGTCGATCGACCCGACCCCGGGGCTCTGCAGGGACGGCAGGGCTGGCATTTTCCCCTTTCGGCGGAGGGCTGGCTGTCGCAAAACCCTATGAATAATTGATACAGAATGATGATTTGCGCTGTAATAATCGCAAGGCGCACAGGGTAAAAAACCTCTCCTACATAATCTGCTTGAACAGAGGAGGAGTGACACTGTTTATGCTGGGTTTCTGTTCCACTTAATACTTGGAGTATTTGTCAACAGCTCAAGCCAGCACTCAGGTCTGCATTGTCTGTGGCTTGCTCTCCCCATGAGCATCATGAGAACGATAACTGACAGTCACAATAGGTTTGGGAATGTCTTGTGCCTCTTGGTGCTAATCAATCAGTTCTGCCAAACAAAGAGCAAAATGGGCACTTGCGGTTACAGGGCTCCACTTCGCCAGCAACGTTGTTCCATTCTCGGGGCGAACTTGCATTGGCGACTTTGACTGTCAACGTCCTCAATGGCGGGTCTTCATCACGGTCTGCTCCACTCTGTGCCGAGATAGCAATGCCCACTAATGGGGGGGCGGAATCAGCCGGCGACAACGGCAAGGGAATCTTTCCCTGTCCAGACAGACAAGAAATCCATTACGGTTTTCGAGTCCTGCCATTTCCGCCATTCTACTTCAAGCGACTTTACAACATTTATAAGTTTGCCTGTGTCTAACTTGGGTGTGAGATAAATCTTCGATTGCAGTTTGGCAAAACCGCCGGTCCTCGCAAGACGTTCGTCTATCATTGCAATCGTGTGGTAACATCGGATAATCCTGAGCGCTGCGAAGGGCACCGTCCCTTCTCATCTTCCCCGTGATCATATTAATAAATACACTCGGATGCTTAGTTTGCACTAGATCCTGTTTTGAACTTCCCACAGACAGGTTGCCGAATGCGTCAGGACGGAAAGGAAATGCGGAAGGGACGAGATCATCCTATCCGTTCAAAACATAAACAACGAGCGATGTGCCTTCTGCCGGAATCGGACCGACGACCTTATCCTTCCAGCGGCGATTGCTCACCAGCTAAGAGGGATACGCTCTGCCAGCTGAGCTAAGAAGGCTGTTCAAGATGCCCTAATTAGTTTATTATACAAGAGCTTTGCGGCCGACTGGAGTGCGGATTTAATCGCGCTCGTAAAATGAAATAGGAGAGGCGACAAACTTTGGTCTTCCCTGGACTTGGCATGGAGATATAGGTGCTCCACATCAAACATTTCAAAGAAAAAGGGAGTCTTTGCGAAAACAAAAACAACAAATCCTTGAAGATAACATTTTTACTCGCGTCAGACCAAACCACCAGACAACACTCGAAAGATGGACCCAATCAAGCTATAGCGTCGAACGGCAGGGAAACTACAGGATTGGTCAAACTATCAGACTCACACATCATGACCATGACCTATCAGCATGGTGGTGGTACTCACTGATAGAAAAGGAATGTGGCATCTGAACCTTACTCAA
This sequence comes from Zopfochytrium polystomum, assembly GCA_025765615.1. Lineage (NCBI taxonomy): Eukaryota > Fungi > Chytridiomycota > Chytridiomycetes > Chytridiales > Chytridiaceae > Zopfochytrium > Zopfochytrium polystomum. Next base: position 5,884 of record JAIVFJ010000421.1, read on the forward strand.
CCTCAGCTCTACAGTCAATTCTAATTCATCAGTATCTCCTTCCATTGTATTCAAACCCAAGAGAGGGACATCAAGTGCGGACGAAAGGCGTGATTTGCGGTTCGAGTGGACCCACGGCGATCTGCGTGAAAGTGCCGGCCCAGTGATCAGACGCACTGTAAACGCGCTGCGTGCGAATGTGGCAGATTTGAGCGCAAACAACCTCGGTGAAGAGAACAAGCGAGACTCTTGAGGAGTGTCTCGTTCGCGCCAGGTGGTTTCGGCTTTGACTCGCGCAGCTTCCGTCGTTACTTGCAAGGTCGAAGTGGCGCAGTTTATTTTGAGAAGGAAGTTCAGATCAAAAACAACTCGCCGCCGCAATGACGAACTGCCCCCCGCCGGCACTGTGACTAAGCATAAGGAAGAGGGGGTACTAAAGTTGCGCAGAAGCGGCAGTCTGACTGCCTTTTGGTGGGTAAGCGATCCCTCGCTTTCGCTTGCGTCCCGATTCTTCGTTGTTCAGCTGCAAAGAGCCAACCCTCATCCAGAGGTGTTATGAATTATTGATACATGATGATGATATACACGCTGTAATAGTTGCTAGGCAAGTGTGACCAGCACAGGGTAAAAACCTCTCCAATATTATCTGCTTGAGCAGAGGAGGGACACTGGGTTTCAGGGTTCAAAGCCACCTGTTGGGAAAACAACATTCATGTACGGGCTACCAGTAGGTATCCATCTGCTGGGTCTTGGTGCTTTTACTTCTGCCTTCTGGCTTCCAAAATACAGAACGAGGCTACTTCGTATTTTTCTGATGTGCGTACGTACATGATGGCACAAAACCCCATGAAACAACCCCAAATTGAGAAGGATTCACAACCACTCTTGCATGAGCCTGGCAAGCACGCATTCATCATTCCTTCCCCAGCTCTCTTCTAAATACGGACTTTGCCCTGCTTCCCAGTCTCGAAAGTTGCGCTGTCTTGGTATGAATCACCCTCTGGAACCTTGTGAAACCTTCTAGCTCGGACTGTGTGGAACTTTCTGGAACCTTCTTTGCCTTTCTGACTTGTCTTGTTGTTGTCATTGGTATCATTGTATTATTAATTGGTGCTTACGACAACAAACAATTAGTGTGTTGTTGGACAAGGAAGACTCTCAAAAGGTATAATGGGTGGATGGGGAAGCTGTCCCATCCCTCACGCGAATTATTGTTTAAGCTCACATGACCCTGATTATGGCTTTTTTCATTCATTCTCCTGTTCCCAAATGTTTTGGTTTAGGAATAGGTGAGCAGTTGCTCTGTAGGGTTTAACTCTGGCTAGATCCGCAATTTGACTCAAATTTATTTTCCAGCTAGATGCAGAAAAACTTTTTTTTTTCTCACTCGTTTCACACATTTTCTCAATGTCATTTGCAAATCAATAAAGAAAAAATATAATTTTTTATGTTTTCTTCTTTTGTATTGAAAACAAAGTGCATTTGTGGTGGTGAGAAAACAAGAGGTTTTCAGTACAGCGCTGTAAGTTTTTAACCACAAATCACGAATATTTGCAATACACCTGACATTTGATTGGCCAAATTGCGCCAAATGGAACAGAAATTACCAGAGAAGAATTTCGAATCAAAGAGAAACAGCTTATTCAGCAAAAAACCATCTGATTTGATTTGATGCAATTTTTTGAATCAGACCAAAATCGGACCTTGTTTGGATTTGATTTGAGCAGTGTTAAGCCTTATCACTCTCTCTAAAGTGGGAGAGATGAGGGATGGGTGAGCCACCCACTTTCATCCTTTCTCTCTCCCTTCTTCCCTTTGTCTCTCTCTTTCTATCTCTGTAATTTCTGATTTGTGGTGGTGGGGAAGCAGATGAAAATGAGCAAAGCACAACTGCTGTGTGTGGGACTGAATGAACTGGTCCTGTGTAGCACTGCTGCCTCATCCTAATCCTGCCCAATTGGTGGGAACACACTAGCAAGGGAGAATTTGACACACAACACATGAGGCCTGAGGAGGAGCTTGCAAAGAGGGGTAACTCAAACATCACCAGCAAGCAAAGCTCCATTTCCCTAAAAATAAAAGAAAAAATAAATAAAAAAAACCAACAGTAAGGGGTGACAACAATTCTTGTATTGTGTGGCACAGCACAGGGACTTATAGCTCAGTGGTAGAGCGGTCGACTGCAGATCGACAGGTCGCCGGATCAACCCCGGCTGGGTCCTCCTCTCTCCTGGCGCCTGTACTCCCAGGGGAAGCATTTCAATGACAGCAGGTTGATGCCCAAAAGGTGCGAAAGTGAGAGCCACAGGCCATGCTAGCATTTTGCTGTACTTTGACTGCTTGCTGGCTCTGAGCAAGAATAAAATGATCACACACCTAGGATCAAGTTCCCCAGTGTGTGTGTGCGTGAGGGGGACAGAGTGCATGAGAAGAGAGAGAGAGAGAGTGTGTGAGATTGAAGACAGACAAAAGGAGAGACGTGGTGAAAGTGTAAAAATGTTGTCTACTGTCACAAGCACGATACTGTGAGCACAGGCTGCCGTGGCGCAACTGGTTAGCGCGTGCGGCTGTTAGACATGTACAGCAAACCGCAAGGTTGGTGGTTCAAGTCCACCCGGTAGCGCTTTAGGACCTCCTGATCCCTCTTTGAAATGCTTTACAGTGCCAGCTTGAAAGCTCTGGGCTACCACCTGAAAAACAATTAAAAATCAACTCTTGGTGGACTGGACAAGAGACAGCAGACCTGCTGAAACAAAAAAAGAAGCTTGCATGTGGGTATTTGGCTGTCAGTCTATAGTCATGATTTTCCTTTCATTTTCACTTGGTCACCCAAAGTTTTCAGGCTACTGGATTTGATTGCTTCACCCAGTAGGACCGCAGCTTTCCCACTGTTTATTCCACTGTTTATTTTTGTGCAACTTGGATACCTCTCGCAGCAGTAGTGTCATCTTGCTTTCACCACAAAATGAAGTGCATGTTGTTTCTGATTTTTTGTTGTTTTGACTGTTGAGCAGATTTCACTTTCTTCCAGCTCTTTTTCTTTCTTGTTTTTGTAATACCTCGCTCTGTTTTCAGATTAGTTGAAGGCTATTTGCACACCAAAAGAGCTTTGAGGAAACGTGCTAACAACTTAATAAACCAAAGTTTTTGGGCTAGAGCTGTATTATCAACACTCCACAATATCTTTCCAAAAATTGCCCTAACTCAATAGCCTTAATGCTGGAGAAACAATCAGTCAAACAGCTTGTGCATATAAAACTATTTTTGTAAGGGCTTGGGGCTGCCATCCAAGAAGAGCACCAGAATGGCAGATAAATAGGAAAAGAAAAAATTTGTTTGTGCTGGAAAGGAAAAAAAAAGAAAATTACGGTAGCGCCCAAAACAACTTTACAGATACAGATGACAGCCATTGTTGGTGGTAATGCTCAGTTTGGTGACGCAACAGGAAATTTTGCAAAACCTCTCTGACGGCCAGCAATATTTAAAAATAAAAAATAAAAGGCCTTGCCTGTGTGTGGTGTGTGCATCCACCATATGGAGCAGGCAGAAGGTCAATGTGTACATGTGGAAAGCATAGTCTCTGTTTGTTCTGGAGGCAGGTCTTTGCAGTAGTTACCACCCCAACCCATCTCCCAGCCCTGCAACATTTTACACAGGAAGCAACATATTAAAGCCTTGTTGGGGGGCAGATGGCCGAGTTGGTCTAAGGCGCCAGATTAAGGCTCTGGTCTCTCCGGAGGCGTGGGTTCGAATCCCACTCTGCTCAATCCTCCCATTATCTCAGCCATCCTCTGTTGTAGTTTAACCTAACCGCTGCAGTGGAGGCGGCTTAACAGTAACGGAACTGTCACTGCAAACTAAGAAGTTTAAATGGTCAACCAAGCAGGATCAACCCTCTCTCCTTGTGTTTACTGCACAAAGGACTCAACCATACAGATCCTCCTCACAGAATGAGAATTTTCAAAACTGAATCCTGACCATATTCCAACTGCACACCGGTTGACAGAGTTTTCCTTATCTAGCATGTACAAAATTACTAAATAAGGGAAAAAGGCAAATTGGTGAAGCCAACCTCTGACTTTTTTCCTTCAGTCTGATTAAGGCAGCGAGCTTGTGTCAGGCAGAGGCTCTGTTAACTCAGTTGGTTAGAGTGTAGTGCTAATATGCCCTCTTGTGGGCTTGAGGGACGCTAAAGTCACAGGTTCGATCCCTGTACAGAGCACTCCAAGGAACGCATGGATGTATGTGGGGGGGGGTGTGACTCTTCTTACAGTTTGCATTTCAAGCTAGCTCAATTCCTCAGATCAAAGTGACAGTGGCATTCTGACTTCTACAACAGGTTAGTTCTGGTCTGAATGTGAGCCTGCCTTCAAGGACAATCAGTTTGTCTGTCTTTCCGCATTAGCAAAAGTCCTGAGACCCAGTACAAGTGCAGTCATGCCCTAAGCACCAGAACAAAGGCTTGATTTGGCACATTTATTAGCTTTGACCATGTAACTGTGTTGGAATAAGCTCAGACAAACGCACCCCACAAGTCCCCTGTAACAACTTCCCTGAAACCACCATCCCACTCACTTGAGTGAAAACAAGCAAGCATGAAGGAGGAACCATCCAGTGGCAAGGTAATAACTGTGGCTTGCTGCTCTGCGCTTTGTTCCATTGCAGTAATCTTGCAGCAGACGCACTCTTCTTATTAACTGGGTGAAATAGGCTCCTCCTTGGCCTGACTGGGTTCCTCCCCTTTCCTCCTGCACCTCAACAAGAAGCAACGGGGCTTGCTGGGGATTGAACCCAGGACCTCCTCCACCCGAAGGAGGAATCATACCACTAGACCACAAACCCACTCATAATCTTTGTTGGAATATGCACCACACACATCGTAATCAATAAGAAAGAAGAAGAAAATTTGTCTTTGATCCCATCTGTCTCCTCTGGAATCATACCACTGGACCACAAACCCAAGCATAGTCCCTGTTGGAATATGCCTCTGCATACAAGATAATCGATAAAAATTTGCCTTTGATTCCATCCATCTCCTCTGTCACCATCGCCACCACCACTGTCACAGACACACACTCCACCCCCACCCTCGCTAGTCCCAATTATCAATGATTTATATAGTTGTGCATTACATTTTCAATGTCCTTCACAGATTTGCCTCAGGTGCACCAACTTCCACCAGACTGTAACACACAATCTTTGGATTAACTACACACAGAACAACAACACCAATCAGCTGAGAGCATTTTGCACTTTTCATTATTAGAGAGAAATGACATGAACTTGAAATGAACTTGATCTCAACTTGAACAAAACCTGAATTTGGACTTTGCCCTCAGAGATTGGCAACAGGGGATTAAATTTGCAGCAAGCCCCCATCAACGCATAGAAAAAAGCAAAAAAAAAAAAAAAAAAAAAAAAAACCCTTCTCAATTTGACATAAAGTATCTTTCAAATTGATCAAAAGTCCAGTTCAATGTTGTCGGGGCGGTTTGCTGTCATACATCTGCTTTGCTTGTCTATGAGTGTCCAACATCATTGGATTTTGTCGTTTGTATATATGTACCGTTGTCACCCCTCTGCTGCACACTACTGTAGCTAAAAGTCAGGATCTGCAACCTGAAACCTGAAACCTGAAACCTGCAACTGACAGACACACTCCTCAGCACAGAGGAGTCAGAGCTGTGACACTGTGGTGAGCAGAGTGGGATTCGAACCCACGCCCCTCTCGTGACTACGACCTGAACGTAGCGCCTTGGACCGCTCGGCCATCTGCCCCCATCCTCACGCATCCCCCTTTTAATAATATCGTGCACTTAGCCGCTCATCAAGGCAGTGTATCCATGAAGGATAATGGATACCGAGAAGGAACTCAGAGTCTTTCCCCAGTACGATATTTACACAATGGCAACTACAAGAATATTGTCCTGATTTCAAATAATGCAGCGGGGAAGGCCGGAATACAGCCTTCTTGGCTCAGTTGGCAGAGCGTCTCCCTAGTACCAGGAGTGAATCCGGACGGCAGGAGAAGGTCACCAGTTCGATTCTGGTAGAAGGCATGGCTGGCAGGAAGTGGGCCTGTTCTAACCCCTTTATTGAGCCTTACTGGCAGGAAGCGCTTTCCGCGTTGATCTGCATTTCTGGGTAATTTTCCAATCAATCTGAAACCAGCCAGGAAGGAGGCTAAGGCTGGCTGGATTCAGACCAGATACTAAGAGCTCCGTATCTGTCAGGAACATGGCAGGACAGGGCAAGGCAGACAAGGAACTGAGAGGAGTGATGATTGTATTGGAAACAATAATTCACTTGAGGGATGGGACAGGTCCCCCATCCCCCTTTTTTACCTTTTGAGAGTCTTCCTTGTCAAGACTCAAAGAAAGTTCCAGAAAGAGCAATTAGTAATACAATGATACCAATGATACCAATGACAAGACAAATCAGGAAAGCAAAGAAGGTTCCAGAAGGTTCCACAAGGTTCCATGAAGGAATGTTCTAGAAGGTTCCAGAGGTTTCCAGAGGGTGATTCATAACAGTATCCAAGAATACACACAGACATGGTGTTCTCATATCTGTTTAAAGACCCGGATATCTGGTGGAGGGCGGATGTCTGGACTTTGTCAGCGGATTGGGCAGATATTTGGTCTTTTTGCATATCAGTGACTGGGAATTATCTGTGAGGCAGATGTGGGCAGTAACCATATCTGTCCACCATATCCGCCAGAGGTTTGGAGCAGATCCGGCAGAGATCCGGCCGAGGTCCAGTCTCCACTTTCTCAGATGCCAGCCTTAAACGAAGCTGTTCTCCAGCACTGCCCAATGATTGTGTGCATACTCCAGAACTGTGTTCAAGTCATACCACTTGCACTTAATCAGGAAAGCAGTTTTGGTTTTTTTCTTTCTCCCTCCTTTCATTTACAGTGAGGCACAAATCTGCACCCAGCCTCTTTATAATTGTATGATGTTCCTAAGTGAGACACATTTGCCACAAGGCAAAGTCTCAGCACAGTAGAAGAGTCAGGCATGCTAGCCTATTTGTTTACTTGGCTTAACTGGTTGTTGTCGTTCTTCCCACAACATTTTGCAAACCCCACGAAGCGTTTGCACTGGTCACATGGTGTAGTTGGTTATCACGTCTGTCTAACACACAGACGGTCTCCAGTTCGAGTCTGGATGTGACCAAATTCTCCTCTTTCTTGTCCCAGCTCTACTGTCTGTTTGTGGTGTTTGTGCTGTTGGCAAAAGATGGGGGCTGGGCTGGTGAAGGGGTTTTGTGTGGGTTTCAGTTCCCAAATCAGGAAGGTGACTCCAGAGCCCTAAAAAGGTATTGGACAGACAGTGTGTTGAGGGCAACAGGCCTACTGTGCGTCAGGCAATGATTCTACCACTGAATCCACTGTTGGGCAGTGCCTATGAATATGGCAAATACCCAGTGTTACTCTGTTGACTAGTATCTCGCCTTCTCCAATGCGTTTTCCAGCAAGAACAGCAAAGTTGGTCAGTGTGCTCAGAGTGGACCACACCTGCAGCATTGCATGACTAGAACTTTGTTCCAAAAAGTTCCATTATATACACTCTGGTCTTTGTTTTCAAGAGCCTACCTGGTGGGGGGCAAATTCAAGGAGAGAAAGCCTGATCATTCCCAGGTGAGGCCCCAACATGACGCAACTCAGGTGTAATTGTGTCCTCCCCATGGCCAGAAAAAAGGGACAAATATTGCTGCTTTGTTTAAAAGTGTTGCTGTGCACAGATTGTAATCGACACTGCGCAGAAAAACTGGGGGGTCTGTTGGTTTGTCCAGAAAAACTTTTCCCATTTTGTTTGAACAGCAATCCAAGCGTGACAGTTTTTGATATTCTGCAAGGCAGCAAAGAATAAGATAAAAAGTTTTCTTTTCTTTTTTGTCGCGATCTTTGTCAGGTCAGTCTCCTGCATTCCCAAATTGTTTTTACATTTAGTTTTGCCCATAAAAACAGTCAAGAACAAGAATAGGTCTCGCCTTAGAGGTTGAACCACTCTTGCCACTGCCACTTTTGATCATTTTAGCTATGAAACAAGCTCTGTCTGGAGGCTCTGCTCAGGCTGTTTTTTTTTTTTTTCCTCTGCACGGAAACAGTCTGGAGCAAAACAGCAATACCAATTTATTGGATCAACTTGTACCCATCAAAGCAAATTGCAATGAAGCCCCTCGCATCATTTTTGCTATGCTTTGACAAAGCAATCACTGCCCAGTGTAGTTAGAAAAACAAGAGAAAAAAAACCTGCTCAGTGTCACCTGCCTCTGTTTGGCAGCACCACCAACCAGCCTCCCCTCGACACTCCAGACTGATTGTGGGAGTCTTCAAGGCCCACACCATCACAATTTCCACTGTGGGGAGACTGTCAACCCAAATGTTGAGGCTGCACCCGGATTTGAACCGGGGTTCCCAGAATCAAAATCTGATGTGATAACAAATGCTCTAAGTCCCCCCAACCCTATGCAGGTATGTACAAGTGCCAAAAATAAATAATAATTAGGCGGGCTTGGGGTACGGCCTGTCAGGCACCCCATCCCTAGGCAGTCAGGCAGTCTCCGTTAGTCACCGAAAAAGAAAATATGTTGAGAAAACCCTGGCGCAACGGAAACTGTTAAGACGAAAGTAGTAAAAGCAGGCCCAATAATTAAGACGGGTTAGCCGCAAATACACTTTGATAACGCCTTGGAAACTAAAGAACCAGGAGCAATAATAGGGGTCCCGATCCTTGCGGTTTTATGACAGGTACGCTTGTTTTTGCGAATAAAATCCCTAGACTTTATCACTGAGACCTCAGTGTAGTCTCACACTCTTTCCAAAAAAAAAAAAAAAAAAAAAAAAGGAAAAGAAGAAAGCTTCCTTTTCTTCTTCATTTTGTTTCCTTCCAACATGCCCTTATGTTATTAGCACACAGAACTGAGTTCTGTTTGTTGCTGCCTGTTGTCTGCCATCGCCTCGCTCCCCAGGCCTCGTGCTGTATGGAGCGTCTAGCAGGCCACAAACCTCAGCGGTTTGGAAATGGCAGACCAGGCAGTGTTTAAACCTTCCACAACTTGAGGAGGGCAACCTACAGTGCCATTGTGCCAGTCTGTGCCACTGTTTTTCCAAATTAGATAACAAAACCCTTTGGGAAAGTTGCATTTTGAGGTCAAAGGATTGAATCAAATTGAATCACATAGGAAATGCAGTCTTAAGGATCAGAGTCAGTCCTTATCCTTTCCAAGATGAGTTTTATGGAATGCAGGAAATCTGGCAGTGGACAAGTCATGACAATCCATTGCACATGATTTCTATGGAGTGTGAGTTGACTATGACAGGATTGGCCTATGTGTGGACTCCTTAGCTCAACGGTAGAGCATTCGACTCCAGATCGAAAGGTTGCGTGTTCAAATCACGTAGGGGTCATGTAAAGACCTACACAGTCCATATATTTCTTGTTGACAGTGTTTGAGTTACTCAGTTCCAGCTCCCTTTCCGCCGCTGGTGCAGGCAATGTCTGGAGCCCAAAGCATGGATTCAACTTGGTTTCATGTGACAATCGAGAAAGATTTCCCCAACTGCAACAATGAGCCCTTCAGCCCCAGGGAGAGTAAGGCTATTGTCCGCTTATCTCTATTGGGGTTTTTTTTCCCTTTTTTTTTATTTTATTTTATTATTTTCACTAACCCCACCAAAAAAATTTGTAAAATCCTGCCAAAGTTGGCATAAAACACACATTGGAGAACTCCATATTGTGTCCAAAATCCAAAGACTGAAAAATGTATTGAAAATTGTGATATTGAAACATTTTCAAAAATGACAAAATTATGCAAATATATTTATGAACGATCAAAGAAAAATAGAAAACTATATTTTGAAAACGTTCGATATAAATTACACAAATTCTGACAGTTTCATAATAATAATGTGAAACGAGAAAGTGTAATGATTGGTGACGACCATTACGATTATGAAAAGGTATTCAAACTATATATGAAAAATTATTACAGAATGTATATAGAATTAAGTTACTATTTTTAACATTCGTTCGCGCACAACTTTTTTTACATCTAGAAGTTTAAATGAATCCTTTGTATGCACCGTTTAAACGAGAAGAAGAACCTGTAAAAGAAGCTGATCAAAAAAGCGTCGAAGACGCTATTCCAGAAAAAGAAAATGATCTTTTCATTGTTATTACGGCAAATCTTATAAAAGAAGTTGACAAAACACTTGCAGTATTTAAACGAATTTATGAAATTCCAAATTCTGATCCACATATTGTAATAATAAATGAACCATTTGATTGGTTAAAGTTGAAAGAAATAAAAGCAACTGATTTTAGAAGTGTAGTTGTTATTCAAGAAGAAGTTAAACGAGAAATATCTTGTTTTTGTCATCATCCAAGTCCATCTAAATTTGTTTATTCAAATGGATCCAAATCATATATAGTAGATGTTTTGATACATATTATTCCATATATAGCAAAAGATATTCCACTTTTGTTTTACACTAGTTCAGCATCATATGCAAATGTATCTGCTAAAAATGTTCCATCATATGCATTTTTCATTCCATCTGCAAAAATTTCTCTACAAAAGATATTTAATTCGTTTAGTAATGAAGAACCTATCAAAGCTTTGAAACGAATGGAGAGTGAACGATATGAAAAACAACCATCATGGATACCATTTTCTTGAACTTCTTTTGAATTTTTTACTTAAAATAAAACATTTATTCGTGTTTTATTTTGAATCACATTTGAAAACATTATAGATCTTTAGTACGATAATGAATATTTCACAATAGTAAGTCACGTGATTTCGTGAAAAGGAGTAAACGCAAATAAGCCCAAACACTGCTGGGAGCAATGCGTGGGGCTATCAATATAAACTTGTTTGGAAGTACTGTTATTTATTTTATTGATTCTAAATAATGACTCTTTCTATTGGAACTGATTGTTCTGGCATTGAAGCTCCAATTGAAGCACTTAGACAATTGGGTATTTCTTTTCAACACAAATGGTCATGTGAGATTGATAAGTATGCGCGCAAAAGTATGCGAAAGCGCGTTTTGGTTTCTGATAGGTTTTAATCTCGCCTGTCATTGCCAGTCTCTCGTGAAAGAAAGTGGAGTGCGAACACAACGGCTTTGTGATGGTACCCCCCAGTCTTACTAGACAGCCGGCTGAGGGCATTACGATTCGTCTTTGGGAGAGTCACAAGGGATGCTGCTGCTTGATTTTTTTCTCAGAGAATCCGACCGACGAGTTTGGCGCTAACGTTTCCCCGTTGCCAATAGACTTCAGTGAGCGCCTTCACCAACACCGCCTCCACCAACACCGTCTCCACCTACACCATCTCCACCAACACCGACTCAACGACTCCTGCGGTCCCAACGACACCTCTTTCATCACCTCCTTCTTCTACTACTGCAGTTGTAGCAGCAGCTGCTGGTATCCGCGCGGTTGCGCTTGTGTCTGTGACGGTTGCTCTTGTGTTCAATATACGATCGCGTCAGAGGCTTCATGACCGGGAGCCCTAATCCCCACCGCCTTGCTACACAAACTTGGGAGTCGCCACAGCCGAGGGAGGTATCGATCAAACATTCTCGTTGTTGTCACGTTCGCCGTCTGCGTCAGGGGCGGTCCCCCTTTGCGTCCACCGCGTGCCGCAACTTCAACGTCCACAGACTCCCGTGCAAGCTCCGCCGAGTTGCGGGTGGACACCAACCTAGCGTGCCGGAGCGCAACGGCCACCTCCACAAGGTCAGCTCAGTTCCTTCGAGAGTTTCAACAGCTGTGAGACCCATTGCGAGGAAGCGCCGAAGAAGAGTCCATGCGGTTTTCGGTCGCCAAAGTCGAGATGAAGGCGGAGTCGGACAACGCCTTCACGGATGGCCATGATGGAGATCTTGGCGTGGAGATGTTGCGAGTTCGGGGAGTGGCAGAGTCAACCGTTTGCGTGTTCCGCGGTACGTTCCGGGGCTGTAATGGAGACGGCTTTCCTCCTTTCACCGATTGGCTAAAAAAAAAGACTCATACGAAAACAGGGTCTCGTCTTAATCTGCACGACCTTCCAGAAATCACCGGCGTCGCCACCACACATCTTGAGAACCCCACGATACCGATTTTCAGCGCCGTCCCGTCGCGCCATCAGACTGTCATACGACACCTCGCCGGCCGACTGGGAGTCCTTGTGATCGTGTCGGACACTCGCCCTGACGAAATGAACTCGGAGCAAGGGTTTGTCGAACAAAGTCTGCCGGTCGCGGCCTGGAGGGACAACAGACGACAGAACGAAGCGGGAATACGGTCGACGATGGCTGCGCCGCTGGCTTCCGGAACCGTGATGATGTGTACTGAGATGCATGAATAGTCCTTGGTGAACTTTGGGGGTGGCTTTTCGCGTATGCAAAAGAAAACTGCTAATACAATAATAAAGTGTTCCTCGCTGGCCCTCATGTGCGCGATAAGGAAGAGAAGTAACCCTCTCGTAGTGCTGACAATGCTTGTTTCGCTAGCCATCGGTGGCTGACCGATTGCATGTCGCCCACACCCGCGCCATTGTCCCGCTCCTCGCCAAGCAGATCTACTACGCAGTCTCGCATCCCCGCCAAGAAATACATCTTTGCAACGCTCCATCGGCTCCCGGTTCTTCAAGCCGCCGCGCTTCTTCTTCTCCCAAAGCTCTTGGCCCACGCGCCCTTCCCCGCCGCCCTGTTACGGTATGAGACTACATAGAGGACACCTACAGCGGGCAATCTGCATTTTGCGTCCCAACTAATACATATACCTGAAGGTGTGGGTGAGATTTCTCATCCTCTTCATAGGTATTTTGTGTGTGCGAAGAAGTGGAGCGTCGGTGAAGGGTAGCGAAGCGGGATTGGCGATGCCTCACAGACTCAGCGGAGAATTTACCCTGATGACGGCGTGTCCAGTACCGATTCTCAACATCTCTCCCGACACCGACACCGTCATCGCCGAGTTCCTGTCCCGCCTGGCAGGCGGCATGTGGCGCTCTCTCGTCGCTCCGGCTGAGCGAAAAAAGATTGGCTTTTTTTCATTTTTTGTTTGGTTTTTGACGAAGATTCGTTACTCGTGCAGGAAGGGCCAGGATTAAAAGTATCAGCGCGATCAGTGGTTTGAGTTGTTGGCCAGAGTCACACGCAAAAAATAGGATGACAATTTGGACCAGAAAACTTTGTGAGGTGTTTGACTTGGCCACCCACAAGAGTTCAAGTGCAAGTCCAAGTGCAAGTGACCTGTCAGCACCACTTGGATTGGAGTAATTGGAGCACTTGCACTTTCCCCTAATGACGAGAAAAAGCCCTTATATAAGAATGCCTTTTCTCTTCACCGTTCCCCAACTTCCCCATTCCAATCGCTTTATCTCAGACATCATGCAGACTTCCTCCTCTACGATCATCGTGGTTGGAAAGTCCGGCCTCGGCAAGAGCACGTTTTGCAACATTTACTCTCGAAGCAATAACCCGACGGGAGCTGGGGCTGCTGGCGTTAGCACGGAGCCCATTGAAGTTTGGCTTGAAAAAGACGTACGTTTTTGATGTATCTGCTCTTTCTCCATGTGAGGTAACCGCTGGTGGGATCGCTTGCCGAAATCCAAAAAAAGGGTACCAGAGTTTCGATCATTGACATGCCCGGCTATGGCGATGTTGGCGGACCCAATCGAGAGCCCATTAACGACAACGTCATCCACCGCTGGCTCCTCAACTACGTGATGAACCGCAAGGTCATCGGGATTGTAGTCTTCGTCTCGCAAGACGACGTTTGCCAGGCTCGGCTCGCCCCTGAGGTCAAGTCGCTCCTCGAGGTCCTCGGCACTCGCTTTGCCGGGTTCGAAGCTCTCTGCTTCTTTGCCGTCTCCGGTCGAAGCATGCCCGGATCCATGAACGAGTTCCTCCAAGACGCCGCTTCTAGCGTTCTGACTGGGAAGCTGCGCATCATGGGGCTTGGCGCGCGAAACTGGGCGCGCTGCAAGAAGAAAGACTTTTCGGCGGTTGCAAGGTGGTGCGATTCGCGCTATGCGCTGGCCAACCCGCCTTGCCTGGCGCCGCGCATCACAAAGGACACCTGTCGGCGGTGCCGCAAGACTGGCGATCCTATTCTCATCGTCGAGCCATGCTGCTTTCACGGAGACCTCGGCGCAGCGGTGCATAGCCAAAGCACTACCCGTTTTCACCCAGGCGAAGCAAGTAACACGCACTTGGGTCGTTGGGAAGGTTGGCTGTGCCATAGCCAGTGGACGTGCTGCGGAAGCTCAGTTCGAGAGAGCAAGTGTGCCCACATTCATCATACATGCTGCCCCAGCGGCGACGGTCAAAAGTGCTTTGAAAAGTGCAACGACTGCGGAAAGAGTGTGTTCGAGGTTGGGTGCAAGGGGACGTGTCGCAACTGCAATAGGCTCATGTCCGAGGTTGGATGCCAGAGGTTCGAAGGCCACGACTGGAAAGGGGGAGATGACGAAGCATGTCATTCAGTTTGAATCGTTGGATCATGCCCATGCTATTGACGAGAGTAAGGTGGAGGTGTACTTTGAGAATGTGGACGATGACCTGAGCCCTGTCGAAGCGTACAGGGTGATGGAGCGACTTGTTGCGTCATCAAGGTAAAGCAAGCACTGAAGCCAATAAATTGCTCCGAAGGGACCAAAACGATGTACTGAATTTTCGGCTGTTGTATTTTGGCTAATTACCATCCTGAAATACTTTATGAAGATATAACGAAACGTGATCATGTACAATAACCTGACGTTGATATCTATGTGTGTGGATTTCCATGTCAGCCATTTAGTTTAATGGGGAAAAAACGTGGCTCAAATGATCCAAGAAGCAATATTATGTTACATTGTATAGAAGTGATAACAATAAAACAACCATCTATATTCATATTGGAAAATGTCAAAAGTTTCAAAAGTATTGACGATGGAAAATCATATAAATATTTAATAAATACATTAGAAAACATTTCTAATTACACAATTTATACTGATATATTAAACACAAGAGATTATGGAATTCCTCACAATCGTGAACGCATATTTATAATAGGTATAAAGAATGTCATTATGATTGATGACTACATAAAACCACAAAAGACAGAGATGAAAAAACAAGATGAATGCATTTTAGATAAAAAAATTTACACATTTAAATCGTTGGACAAAATGCTTCTTAAAAATTTATCAATTGTTAAAGAAAAAACAAACGACAATGTTATTTTTGTTCCATTTACATACGCATTTCCAACTATAGATGTTTGTCCAACGTTGACAACAAGATGTTCAAGTTTTTATCATAGTGTATACAATCGACATTTGAATTACAAAGAAGCACTTATGTTACAAGGTTTTGATACCAATTTTAATAAAGTTGTAAGTAATTTTCAATTATGTAAGCAAATTGGTAATAGTATGAGTGTAAATGTACTAAAAGTCATTTTTCAAGAACTGTTTCGATGCACAGTTCTAAGTGAATTATAAACAAAAAAGCCCTAAACACTGCTGCTATTGCAATGCTTAGGGCTTTAGTGCGTTATTATTTTATTGATTCTATGTAATGACTATTTCTATTGGAACTGATTGTTCAGGTATAGAAGCTCCAATTGGAGCACTTAGACAATTGGGAATTCCATTTCAGCACAAATGGTCATGCGAGATTGACAAGTATGCACGTCAAAGTATTCTTGCTAATTACCATCCTGAAATTCTTTATGAAGATATGACGAAACGTGATCATACACAATTACCTGACGTTGATATTTATGTGTGTGGATTTCCATGTCAACCATTTAGTTTAATGGGGAAGAAGCGTGGCTCAAATGATCCAAGAAGCAATGTTATGTTACATTGTATAGAAGTAATTAAAACAAAACAACCAAATATATTATTTTAGAAAATGTTAAAAGTTTTAAAGTATTGAAAAAAGGAAAATCTTTTAATTATTTACTAAATGAATTGAATTCTTTAGAAATATATACAATCAATTATGACATATTAAATACAAAAAACTATGGAATACCACAAAATAGGGAACGAATTTTTATAATTGGAATAAAAAGCGAACTAATGACAAAAGAATGGACAATACCAAATCAGTTAGAAATGAAATGCATAGATGACTGTATATTAGACAAAACTATTTGTCAGAAAAATCTTACAAATAAACATAGATTGAAACATAATTTACAAAAAATAAACTATGAAAAGGAAATGTGATTTATGACATTAACTATTATTTTCCAATAAAAATATATGTCCAACTACTTCAACTCAAGGATTCAACACTTATCATACAACTTATAATAGATCACTTCCACCAGAAGAATGTTTATTACTTCAAGGATTCAAAAGTACATTTAAGAAAGTAGTGAGTAATTTACAATTGTACAAACAAGCTGGAAATAGTATGAGTGTAAATGTGTTAGTTGCGATTTTTAAGAATATATTTGAATGTACAGTTTTAGAAATATTTACTTAACTTGTTGACTGAAAGAACTTATTTTATTGATTCTAAGTAATGAATATTTCTATTGAACTGATTGCTCAGGCATTGAAGCTCCAATTGAAGCACTTAGACAATTAAACATTCCATTTCACCACAAATGGTCATGTGAAATTGACAAGTATGCAAGACAAAGTATTCTTGCTAATTACCATCCTGAAATACTTTATGAAGACATAACAAAACGTGATCATACACAATTACCTGACATTGATATCTATGTATGTGGATTTCCATGTCAACCATTTAGTTTAATGGGAAAAAAGTATGGTACAAATGATCCAAGAAGTAATGTTATGTTACATTGTATAGAAGTGATAAAAACTAAACAACCAAATATGTTTATATTAGAAAATGTGAGAAATTTTAGAAGGATTGAAGATGGAAAACCATATAATCATTTAATAAATTCATTGAATGAACTTAATATTTATAATATATATCCAATGTTATTGAACACAAAAGATTATGGGATACCTCAAAACAGAAAACGTATTTACATAGTTGGAATTAAAAAAGATATTCAAATAGATGACTTTAATGTACCAAAAGAAACACCAATGAAAGAACTTGAAGATTTTATTATTGATAAAACGATTTCAACAAAAAATAGGAATAACAAAGCTTTGGAAAAAAATTTAGAGAGAATAAATCATGAACCCGGAAACGTAATTTTATCAATAAATTTTTATTCATCAATGCGAAAAATTTGTCCAACTTAACTACGCAAGGATCCAATACTTATCATACAACATATAAAAGATGTTTAAATGTGAATGAATGCTTATTACTTCAAGGATTTACATTAGAATTCAAAAAAGTTGTGAGCGATCAAGAATTATATAAACAAATTGGAAATAGCATGAGCGTAAATGTATTGAAAGAATTATTTACAGAATTTTTCAAATGTACAGTGTTTAATTCATTGTAATGACTTTAGTGTTATTTATATAATCCAAAGCTTCATTTGTTAGATGCATCATATGATTTTTTGATGCAAAAACATAAGAATATTCTTTTGTGGATGATATCATGTAACTGCACAGACCAACTGGATCTTTTATCTTTCATGAATTTTTGCAAAGCACTATGTGGTATAGATCCACACTCATGAACAAGATTTAAAATTCTACCAATCAAACTTTTAGCATTCCACCACCTGTCAATAAGTTCTTTCATTCTAACTGATTTAGCTTTATCCAATTTATTTTGAGAATTTGGGAAGTTCATATGTTTTTCCACTTGAACTGGTTTTCTATCGACTGGCCTCTTTGATTTTATAAGTAGAGTTTGAAGAACATTTTCATTAATCTCATTTCCATTTTCTTTAATTACTCGAATAAGACTTTGTTGATTTTCCATGTAAGTCATGTAATTTTCATAAACATCTTGTGTTGTGTACAAGTTTCTTTGTTGTGTTGGACTTGCTGTACCAGTTAATCTACCAATTGCTTGACATAGACCAATTTGATGGAGTTGAGGGCCTGGTTGGTAAATCATAACTGTTGCAGTAAGTGGATTTGAAAGATCTTTAGCTACAAAACTTATACCACGAGAAATAAGATCTTTGCCAATTGTACACATTGTTTTACAACCAGCTAATTGAAGCATTTTGTATACATAAGAAATCATTTCTTCTTTTTTAATGTAAAGGGACGAGGTCACGTGACATAGAGGAAGGTCTTGGCGGAGGAAAAACTGAATTGTGTGAGGACTTTGTAGAGAGCAAAGATGTGCGACTACGAGTTCAAACGAGGAGCCAAGAAAGGAACTGTGTTTGGAGTAAAGTTGCGTGACGGGAAGGAAAAGTGTAGTAAACACAGAAAAGAGAAGAAAGAAGGGAAGGGAGAGGAGAAAGAGATGGTGAAGGTGATGGTGATGAAGAAAGAGGAGAAGATAGTGATGAAGTTTCCGATGGAGATAGTGGGGATGATAATGAGATATGTGGGAGAAGTGAAGTGGAGTATAGAAGAGAAGTGAAGTGGGAAAGGGAGACGGGAATAAAATTGGAAAGGGGAAGAGTGGAGGTGAAAGAAGAAGTGAAGGAAAGTATAAGGTGGAAGTGTTGGTCGAGAGAAGGGATGGCAGCAATATGGGAAGAAAGGGATGGAAAAATGATAAATATGACAGTGAGGGGAATGAAGTGTGTGAAACTGATAGAAGAGGTAGGAAGGAATTTGAGAGGAACATACATGGTAAGCTGGTAAGCTGGTAAGCTGGTGTGTGTAAGAGAAAGCCCATAGCATTGCAGCCAGCAGTGTCCATGGTAGGGCTTTTTTTTATGCCGAACGAGGTCACGTGATTTAGAGAAATTTTCTTGGCGGAGAAGAAACTGAATTTTGAGAGGACTTGTGAGAGGGCAAAGGATGTGCGACTACAAGATACAGAAAGGAGAGCGTAAAGGACAAGTGTGTGGAGTAAAGTCGAGGGAAGGAAAAAAGTGTGCGAAACACAGAGACAAGAAAGAGAATGTGTATGGAAGAATGCCAATGGAGATAGTAAGAATGATAATGAAGTATGTAGAAGTGAAAGATGATGCAGCAAAAGTGATAAAATTGGAGAAACAACTGGGAATGGAGTTAAAAAGAGGAAAGGTGGAAGGAAAGGTGAGAGTGAGAAAGTGCGTAGAGAATAAAGTGATCTGGTACAAAGAGTATGAGTTTAGGAATACGGCGGTGGGAATGAGAAGTGTGATGGCAGGAAAGGTATGGTTTTGAGGAGGAGAAGGTGAGAAGAGAAAGCCCATAGCGCTGCAGCCAGCAGTGTTGTGGGCTTTTTTTTATGACAGTTATGAGAACGAGGTCACGTGACAAAGGCATTTCCATTCTTGGCGGGAAAAAAATTGAATTTTGTGAGGACTTTGGTGGAGAGCAGAGAGCAGCGAAAGAGAAAAAGAACGAGAAAAAAGATGAACTGTGAATACATGATTACGAAGGGAAAGAACAAGGGACAAGTATGTGGAAAAAAGAACTGTAACAAACATGAGAAAGGATGTGATCAGATATTGAAGACAGGAAAAGGAAGGGACAGATGTGTGGAGAGAAAGGGTAAAGAGAATGGGAAATGTGGGATTCACAAAAAGTGGGGGGTTCAGAAAAAGTATAGTGAAACTGAAAGTGAAAGTGAAATTGAAACTGAAAGTGAAAGTGAAACTGAAAGTGAAATTGGAAGTGAAATTGAAAGAGGTAGGGAAGTGGAAGTGGAAGTGAAATTGAAATTGATGAAAGGTTCTCGAGTCCAATAGGATGGGTAGATCCGACGAAAGTGCCACTAGGGAAAATAATAAACCATTACCAGACGGTACTTGATGATGATGATGATCCAGTGTGGAGATTGATTAAGGGGTTATCAGAGGAAGTATTAAAGAAGAAACTGGGAGATCCGGGTAAGGAGAACACTAGGATCAGAATATGCGACGTATCAAGTGACATATGACAAAAGACGGGGAAACACAAGTGGGAATACAGAGGAATAAATATATATGAAAATTCAAGGATATATCCAGGAGCCATGACCAAAGAAGAATACGAGGATAAATGGCGAGGGAAATGAGTGAGTAAGAAGAAAAGAGAGAATGTAAGAGAAAGCCCATAGCGCTGCAGCCAGCAGTGTTGTGGGCTTTTTTTTATGGCGGTTTTTAGGACGAGGTCACGTGACAGTGAGAAAGGTGATGCGAAAAGTACAATAAAATTAAGTCTAAAGACGAAAGACAATTGAATATGTTAGCCTGAGTGGCATGGGGGGTTGGGAGAGGGTCATTTGCAAAGTCAAAGGTTTTTTGTAGGTGTCTGTCGGGAATGGGCGAGGGGGCACAGAAGAAAAAGAAAAAAAAAGTATTTCATAAAAACAATGGTGGACTTACTAGACATTGGTGAAGAAGAAATACTTAATAGCCTGGACGATATTTATGACATGTTGACGTGTTTTAAAGGATATTGTGTAAGTACTTGTAAAAAGACTGAATGGTGGTATTACTGTAATGGCATTTGGAAAAAAGATCACAAGAAAGAAAATGTAAAAATGTTATTGAATTCCATTTATCCAACACTCTATTTACATTTGAAGGACAAATATAGGGGTAATCAATTCATACTTAGTAAAATAGAAAAACGATTGCAAGACTTTAAACGTCTGACAATGAGAGATTTTGTGGGTTTTGCTGACCACATGTGGTCTAACAGTCAATTCTTGAATTTGCTGGATTCAAATGAACAGTTAATCCCTTTTAGAAATAGCACTTACCATTTAAGTGATAAGTCTTTTCAACCTGTCAGCAAAGATGATATGGTCTCAAAAAGATTAAGTTTTGATTACGATGAAAATGTGAATTTTGACAAATTAGAAAAATTCTTGGAGGACATTGTTCCTGATTTTGATACACGTGAGTTCTTGAAAAAATCAATGAGTGATGCTTTATATAATATTGATCAAAGCGTTGTTTATTTAAGTGGACCTGGAGGTAAGAAGCTTGTTGAATTAATGAATACAACATTTGAACATTATTCTTATCAGTTAATAGGCTCAGAAATTATTAAAGCTGATAAAAATTACCCTGGTCCAAATGAACATATGTATTATGTAAAACGCAAGAAATTTGTTTATATGACCATGTCTCCAGATGAAATGAATAGCGAGATAATTCAAAAATGGTTAAATAAAATTTGTGACAAAAGACTTTCTTTAAGGAAAAGAAACCATCCCGTTGAAACAATCAGAGTCTATTCAAAAGTGTTTGTGTTATGTGAAGAATTACCGGAACTATATTTTAATAGACGTGCAAAAGCAATTCAGACATTTGATTCTGAAATGTTAGATTCAGAGTACTCTAAAAAAGCATTAATGAAAATGATGATTCATTACTACAACAAAGATATTATCGAACCTGAAGCAGTCAAACGAGAGTCTCCTTACAGCAGACCTGATTATAGAGTGTAAAGGGAATTGTTGTATTTGAATATCATATAGAACAAAATGTTCAATAGATTTCAAGTCAAACGACAAAATGCTATTGAAAATGTTAGTTAAAGTTCTCATTAACATTTATGGTCGGAAATGTGTATGAGAATCTTAGTAACAATTACGACCATAATGGTATATAAGTAAATAACCAACTACATACAGTCGAGAAGTTGTGGTAACTGTGAATCTTGTTGTTGTTCTTGACGCTTTTTTTTCCTATAATTACTAGAGGACTTGCGTGTTATATCAGGATTACGAACATTGTACATAAGGTTACTGACAAGCGTTGGATTTTGCGATTTAAGATGCTGAAATTCATTTGTAACCGCGAGATACAGTCTAATGAAGTCGGACTTGGAAAGAGTTTTGATAGAGTCTTCAAGAGGAAATGAACTCATATACTATTAATTTTAGTGTAGAAGAATTTTTTTAAGTATAATCGCGTAAAATTGAAAATTTAAATGATGTGTATTTATCAAAAGAGAATCACATGACGAATCTAAAAAAAATGAGAGAACTAGCACACAAAAAACGGTTGGATATATTATGGTATAAACATTAAGCGGGATGAGAATGGAAACAAAATCCGCGGCCCAGCACCAAAGAATTGGCAAAAATTAGCAGCATCAATTTACAAAAATCAGAATAACATAGCAATTTTGACTGGAAATAAAAGCAAAATCATTGTCGTGGATCTTGATAGAAAAGATGAAGCGTACACTGCAAAAAAGTGGTTTGAAGAGAATATAAGACCTTTGGATGAAGAAAAAACACTCATTACCGAAACAGGTTCAAAAGGGCATCACATATATTATGCATATGATGAGAGAGTCAAACTCATAACAACCATGAAAAACACATAGACATTTTGTCAGATGGACGTTGTTGTTATGAAGGAGAAGGTTACAAAATAATAAAAAATGTACCATTAAGAAAACTTTCTGTTGAAGAAATTAATAAAATAATGAGTCTTGCACCAAATAGCAATAATAAAAATAAAAGAAGAAACACCGATACTATTTCCGAGACTGGAACACTTGTAAATGAAAGTGAAAGGGATAAAATCCAAATTACACGTGAAGAGGAAAATCAAATCAAAGATTTTCTTGGTGAAAAATTTGATATAGCTGAAAATGATATAGAGACAATATTTTTGGATAAAAATAAGAACATTATTATTATATCAACATCATTGAAGAGATGCTTTTACTACAATAAATTAAATAATGGAATATTAAAAACCATATGATCATAACAGTCAACATCAATATTTTACATTAACAGAAACACATTTGAGAAGAAAATGTCACGATCCATCATGTAATACTGAAGAAATGGATTACAGAGAGATAAAATACGAGAATTTCACAAATGAGATTAAGGCTATTGTAGAAAGACGACTTAAATGCACAGTAAGCATTGATCCAGAATTAAGAGAAAAAATTAAAAGCGGTGGTTTTACAGAAGATGATACAGCACATCTTGTAATGGAGCTGGTGAAGAACAAGTATTTTTTTTAGATAAATGGTCTTATTTTAATAATATAAGTTGGAGAACAGATAAAGGTGCTTCTATATGGCAAGAAATTGTTAAGACAAAAACAATCTATGAAAATTTAAGAGATAAATGTAATGATAAGGATAGAATAAAAAAGTATAACAGAATAATTGAGCTACTTGGATCATATGGTTATAAATCGAATATTAGGAAAATTTTGGAAAATGAATTATATGATAAAGAGGAAGCATTTTACAACAAGTTAAATAAAACAAAGATTTAATACCATTTACAAATGGAACATATGATATGAAATTGAAACTATTCAGAGAATCACGACATGATGATTTTTTCACAATGTCAACTGGGTATGAATATAATCCTGATGTAGATACAAGAAAAGTTATGAAAGTTATCGAGCAAATAATTCCAAATGAAAAAATTAGAGAGTACATGCTAAAACGTATGAGTGATTGTTTAAATCCTAGAATAGGAAATAGAAGGATTATATTTATGATTGGTCCAGGGGGATCAAATGGAAAATCACAACTTTTAAATTTAATGAAATTTACGATAGGAGAATTTGGTTACGCATTGGATCCAAGTGCTATCACAAAAATTAAGGGGAATGCTGCAGCTGCAACACCACACTTGGTTGCACTTAAGGATATGAGATTTGCATGTATGAGTGAACCTGAAGAAAACGATAGAATAAATGGGGGTGTAATCAAACAAATTTCGGGAGGTGATGTATTGGCAGTTAGACAACTATTTAAACCACAAGAAAACATGGAACTTCATGCAAAGTTATTCTTGGCCTGTAATAAATTACCTGATATATGTGGAGAAGATTCTGCAATTTTCAGAAGAGTAAGAGTTGTTGAATTTACGAGCAAGTTTGTTGATAATCCAGATCCTAACAATCCTAATGAATTCAAAATTGATGAGGATCTCAATGATAAAATTAAAGATGATGTAACTTGGAGAATACTTGGACAAAAAAGTTCCTGTTCCAGAAGAAGTAATGTCAAGAACATTGAGATACAAGAATGAAAACGATTTATACGCAAATTGGGTTAATGACAATTTAGAAAGAGTAGACCCCGAACGACAAAAAATCAATGATGTGAAACTATTTGTTAAAGATGTACATTTCCATATGAATGACACAAGTGTGAAGATGAGTGTGGTTCAAAAAGCATTAGAAAGAGTGTTTACTGATAAGTGGGGGAGTAGTGTGGATTGGAAAGCCAAAAAAATTAGAAAATCAGAAAAAGTTGGCATGGGATGGATAGGTGTTAGATTTAAAATTTGTGAAGAAGACATTATGACTCCTGAAGACTTTTAAAATTAAAATGTTCCAAAAGGGTTTTTGAGTGTTTTTATCGACCTAACTTTTAAAAAAAATATCAATAGAAGGTATCACAAACGTGTCATAAATTAAAATGTTCCAAAATGTTTTTTGAGTGTTTTTATCGACTCAACTTTTTAAAAAAAATCAATAGAGGTATCACAAAACGTGTCATAAATTAAAATGTTCCAAAATGTTGTTTTTTATCGACTCAAGAGAGTTTTTTTGAAAAGAGATTTTTGTATAGAAAAATCAAAGTTTTTATAAATAAGGCTTATCAAAAATTTTGACCTAAGTGGATAAAAACAACATTTTTGGAACAACTTTTTTTATGACGATGAATGTGTCAGTGAAGTTTGAAAAACATAAATGAAACGAGTCGATAAAAAAGTTCAAAAATAAAAATGGAACAATTAAAAACAAGTCGATAAAACATGGTGATGTAATAAGAAAAATTCTACTAATTAAGTCGATAAGAAATACTCAAAACAGAAATGGAACAAAGTGAAACGAGTCGATAAAACATGGGTGTGAAATACATAAATTATGATTTAACGGGTCGATAAAAATGTTCATAAAAAAAATGTTCATAAAAAATGGAACAATTAAAAATAAGTGGCAATAAAATAAATTTGAGTCGATTAAAAAATCTGCTGAATAAGAAATAATATATGAAAAATATTCAAAAAAATTTCATATAATATGTTTGCGGAATAAATAGAATGTGTGGACGTCTGTTCAACGCACAAAAGGAAAGATATGTGAATAATATATGAAAACTTTTGGCAATCGCCGTCACTTTTTTGCCATTCGACATTCACTTTTTTGCCATTCGACATCACTTCAAACTATATCTCCAAACTGTACAAAAAATTTCTTCAAAAATATTAAAATTGGAGAGCGAAGGTAATGTAAATATTGTTTTTTTTGATAAACAAGAAGTGATAGGTATTTCTGAAAGTAATGAACACTATTTGATATGCAAATTTTGGACCTTTATTTTCTTAAAACCACACTGTCTTTTGCCCCATACAAAAAAATACAGAACCACAGAATATCAAAGAGACCACAGATCAAAATTGAATGAGGGAAGAAATGCCTTGACCAAGAGTGAAAACATTCTGATTTGATAGAAGCTGGAAGTTACCACGAAATTCAGGTGAAAGCCACAAACAGACTTTCGTAATATTGAAGATGAACCAAACACCGTCAGTTATCACAGATTCAAGAACCCTTTCCCAACTCTGCAGTCGCTGTCCTGAAGAATTACGTGCACTTAAATTGTGAGCCAGGATTGGAGCTGTGAATTTGATATCACTTCCTTCCACAGGCAGTCCTGTCCTGAGGTTGATGAATATTCTCTTATTGTTTTCGTCCTGCAAAACAACGGATTGCCCATCAGCACTGAATCCAGAAGACAGGGTGAATGAAAAACCGTCCAGCTTATGCAGCTCCTGGCCAGTGGAAGCATTCCAATCCTGACTGTCTTGTCAGCACTTCTAGACACAACAAACTGACTGTCAGGACTGAATGCTGCAGACCAGACAGAATCAGAGTGTCCCACCAGCTTATGCAGCTCCTGGCCAGTGGAAGCATTCCAAATCCTGACTGTCCTGTCATTACTTCCAGACACAACAAACTGACTGTCAGGACTGAATGCTGCAGTTCTGACTACATCAGTGTGTCCCATCAGCTTATGCAGCTCGTGGCCAGTGGAAGCATTCCAAATCCTGACTGTATCGTCATGACTTCCAGACACAACAAACTGACTGTCAGGACTGAATGCTGCAGAGTTGACCCGAGGAGAGTGTCCCTCCAGCTTAAGCACCTCATGGCCAGTGGAAGCATTCCAAATCCTGACGGTCTTGTCCCAACTTCCAGACACAACAAACTGACTGTCAGGACTGAACGCTGCAGATGTGACAATACTAGAGTGTCCCTCCAGCTTATGCAGCTCGTGGCCAGTGGAAGCATTCCGAATCCTGACTGTCTCGTCCCAACTTCCAGATACAACAAACTGACTGTCAGGACTGAATGCTGCAGACCAGACAGAATCAGAGTGTCCCACCAGCTTATGCAGCTCCTCGCCAGTGGAAGCATTCCAAATCCTGACTGTCATGTCTTCACTTCCAGACACAACAAACTGACTGTCAGGACTGAATGCTGCAGAGTTGACAGCATAAGAGTGTCCCTCAAGAATATTCAAACAGGAAGGCCAAGATTTTGATTGCCCCTTTACAACTTTAGGGCACCTTACACTTCCAGGCACATTCTGAACAAATATTTTATAAAATCCAGAGTCACTAGGGGAGAAAGGTACAGCTGTGAAGTAAACTTGCAACGCAGAAGCCGTAAGTGGAATGAGAAACTTTTGCACGACCCTTTTCATGTCTTCCATAAGGCTATGCAGTGGGTGTGTCTTGTCAAGAAATAGTGTCTGGAGCTTTGTCATGGCAGGAATAACCAAATTGAGTGAATCAATTAAACTGCAGGCTTCCAAGTAGTGATGTCCGTGTTGCATAAGGAATTTTTGCAATTCAGTGAACAGTGTCTGGTCAATCTGAAAGAATTCGCTGATGAAAGACACAGCATGCTCTGTTTGCTGGGCAACAACTTTTGTTTTGCTATGCCTCTTGAATAAACTGAAAAATGATTTCTTTCCTTTGGCCTTTTTGTCTTGTTTGGGGGACGATGCCTCTGGAAGATTTCTTAGCACCTAAGGACCTGAGGAAATCTTTTGCGAACTCAATCTGGTCCTGAGTGTTCTCTTCAGCCGTTGGCTCAATCTCCTCAAAAGGAATCTTCTCAAAGGCTTTCACAATATCTACTTCAGGCCGTCCAGTCACCAGCATCTTCACATTATCAGGAAGCAGCCTGTCCAGCTCCTGAAATACTGAGAGAATCTCATTCCTCTTCCCAATAACACTGCATTCATCAAGGGCATCAACAACCAGGACCACAGGTATATCCAGCTTCTTGGCAGCAACGACCTTCTCCAAGGGCTGAACAAGCAAAACTTTCATCATCTCAAACACAGATCTGGACAGAATATCTGGATTGTCTTGCTTGACTTGAAAAAGAATCTCTCCAAACTGAAGGTTGAACCTTGCAAGACCAAACACAAGAGCCAAGATCAGGTTTCGAGCACTGCTGCGACGCTCGTCATCATGCTTGCAGAAGAACAAGCCCCCTAGCATATTCTGGGCCTGCAGCTCCCTGGAGACCATAGCAGCCATCACAGACTTGCCCACTCCAGCCACACCTTTCAACCACATCACCCTGTTGGCGCTTGCTGCAGTGGGATCATCTGGAGACAGAAACTTGAACACTTTCTTCAGCAGCCACTGCCTAGATCCAGAAAGCACATTCTTCAGGAGAGCTTCCCTCTCATTATCCATGATTTCAGACAGGGGAGACAACCATTTCTCCAATTCAGCTGAGGTAGATCTGGAAAGTGAAATATCTTGACATGGACTTGGAGTCTTCAGTTCAGCCTTACGGCGACTATAAACTTCTCTTGCTTCAGTCACAATCCTTTAATGAGAAGGTCAGGTGAGGGCAAAGAAAGAGAGACGTTAAAAAGAGTTGACATTTACTTCATCACATCAGTCTCAGGGTTTGCTTTTGGCCCATTCAGCTTCAGTACCATCTCCACTGTTTCAGCCACTGTCTGGCGGCCAGGGCTTAGAGGGTGGGCATGAAGCTTGGCAGGAAACTTCGAGGTATCAAACGTGCTGAACTCTTTCCACAACATTTCCTTCTTTCCACCATCAACAGTGGCCATCACTTTGCTTGAAAGAAGTACAGGCAGAATGTCATGGCCTCTCTCCTTGCTCATCTGAAGTGCAAGCTCCCACTAAAGTTGTGTTAGAATAGCTCAAGCAAGAGTACAGCCCACCTCCAACAAGCAATTGTCTGGCTTTTTGTCAGCCTCAAGCATCCTCGTCATACTTGCATCAGAACACAACAAAACAATGACTTTCGAGTGAAACAGTCCAGACATGAAGTTGATTCCCCAGTCCTGGCCAAAGGAAAGACATTCGGCATCCCAAAAAGCGTGCCTTCCATCCAGCCTGGACTCCTCAGGGAGGACAGATCCAATGTAAGCTTCCAAGAGGGTTATCTTCATCCGTTCGAATAGACTTTTTGCAAAAACTGTCTCTGAAGCTTGTCGGTAACTGAAAGGTGTTAGAGCAGGGGATGTTGAAGGAGACACATACCTAATAAAGAATGGGTGTTTTTGAACTTTAGTTTTGCACTCCCAATCGTCAGGAACAAGTTCACTCCAATTATCTGAGGAAATGAATGGAAAGGGAAATTTAAGCATTGGAGCACGTCACAGCTTCTGACCTTTCTTGCCAACAAGCTTTGTATCATAACTATTGTTGGTGCCACCAGCTACAGTGTGGGGGGCTTCAACAGTATAAACCTTGAACATTGTGAGAAGGGGCATCGGAAATGAGAAAAGCCAAAGAACCTCACTTTCCACTCGAAATTCTGCGAAAGCAGGCTGGACAGGTCGTCATCTTTACCAAGTACCATTATACGACCAGTTGCCTTGTCCACGTACTCCAACATAATTGGATCAGCAATATTCCAACGGGTTGCCACAAGCTGAAGCAAATCATGCAGCTTAACGGTTGCTGAAACAGAAATCCTCATGCCCTTGCCACCATACTCAAATATTGCAGTCGTCACTTGGTTGGACATTTGTTGATTAGTGCCAGAGTCTGGGAGTAAGAGAGGAGTGTTAGATTTTGGCGATAGAATATGTAGAAAAGAGCTTTGAAACAGATGGGGGGAGGGGGGATGAGTATAACTGAATCGAAATATAGTCAGTCGGTTGCTTTGTCTCGAAGTGATTGCTCACCAGTAATCAAGGGAATTAGTAGTTGTATGAGCGGGGATCGATCGGAGGAACGGGCTTGACAAGGTAGGGTGGTCGTTCTCACCGTTGACGAATCTAAATCCATCAAAGGGATTGGTAAATATCGACGATGATTGCAAGATCAATTCGATAAGGTTGAGATGCAACGATCAACGAAGGTAAATGTCGTCACAGGGGCGATCAATGCGAAGCTTGGGATGTGAGAGATTTGAGTTTTGCAATTCTAACACTGGGTTTCAGTTGGAATAATCGAAAGATCTAGAGAGGCTGAGGGATCGAGAGAATCGAGCGATTGAGAGGAAATGGTCAAAAGAATTTGGAATGTTATGCGAGAGAGATCGAGAGAGAGATCGGGAGAAAGATCGAGGGAGAGATTGAGAGAGATCAAGGAAATCGTCACAGAGATTTGTTTTGGAAAGATCTAAGCGATCGATTAAGAGATCCGCCACAGGAGAGGGTATCTTTTGGAAGGTTGAGAGAGGGGGATGAGCACGTTCTTACATGGGATGGATCACTACCTTTGTTCAATTTTTCCTTTCTTTTTTTTCCCTTTTGAAATTCTGTTTGACAAGGCATCCTTTCAGAACGCCAACCTCGCTCACAACAACAATGTCCCGCCTGTCGACTTCGTAAAATATTCATTTGCAAATGCTGATAGATATGGAAGCATGTCAAAAAAAGTGGGAGTGTTATGGTTTCATAAGTTTTTAAGAATCTGATGGCACTGAAAGAAATTATGTGAAACAATATATGAAAATTTTTTTGAAAATATTTTGATATATTATTTTGCCTAAAGAAGAAAACTCAAATTATATTTGAGGGTAATTTAATGGAGAAACAGAATGTGTGCCAAAACACAAAAGGAAAATAAATAGAATGGTTATTGTGAAATAATATATGAAAACTTTTTTGAAAATTTTTTGATATATTATATTTGTGCGGTTTGGTATAAATCAATTGACAAATGTATCTAACAAAGTACTCTGTTGACAGAAAATGTTGTAACAGAGGAAGTAGATTGAAGAATAATATATGAAAACTATTTTAGAAAAATTTTGATAAGCGAATAGAAGGAAATTAATATAGTATGTTTGGTGAATAATAGAATATGTGGAGGTCTGTTCAACGGGTTCTCCAAGAAACACTACCAGCTGAAAAACGAATTTGGTAGTGTGAAATAATATATATTAAAACTTTTTTGAAAAATTTTGATATATTTTGTAGTGTGTGCAGATTTATAACGAGCTAATTTTATTGTTTTTTAATTCTCCTCTTACGATTTTAAAGTAACAATCTTCACAAGCTCCTAAATATGTTTCATCATCTGTATTCGCTCCACAATTAAGACATTCACCGATATCGTAATTTATACCTTCCTTTGATATTGTATATTTGGTAAATTCACTCTCTACTTGTAATCTTTTCTTTTTTTCTTCCATTTGAAATAATTCTTTCAACAATGTAATAAACCATTTTCGGAATTCTTTATTATTAATAATGGAGAATACTCCATCAACTGATATTAAATCACCTACATAATATTCATCATCCAGTACAATATTTTCATCTAAACTCAGTATTTCAGATATTTCTTTTATATCAAAAAGTGGTTCTTCAGAAGATACATATAACCCAGCTTTTCAGATGAAAATAACTGATTGTCCCCCAATTATTGGACGTTTGAAGTTGTCATTTTGCAAAACACAACTGAATGCAGAGTCACAGACACTGCTGAGGCACAAACCCATTTTTTATTTATTTTGTTTATCTGTGCAAAAGACGTGCAACAAGAAAGAGCTCTTGCAGCATAGCCTGTGCGTTGGTGTAAAGCAAGGTTGCCAGGGCTGAGGTAAAGCAATTTGGTCAGAGCGTTGCTGGGCCCACTAGGAATGCTGGCTTACCACTTTTTGCACCTGGGGACGCCCTGGGACCCAATGCATTAAGTGAACCTAACAGCGGTTCCATGTACGCTGGGTAAGGCAGTCATGTGACGTGGGAGAAAGCCTTATGTCCGTGGGAAACAAAAAGAAAAAAAAAAGAAAAAACAACCATCACATTTGTCAAATCCCAAAACAGCAAAGGCGCAGGCAAGTACCAACACTGTGCCCCAACCAGAGATCACAGTTGAATGACATTGAACAGAAGGGTGCAACAGCCGGGAATCGGACCCGGGTCTACCGCGTGGCAGGCGATAATTCTACCACTGAACCACTGTTGCTGTTGAAAATGGGAATTCCGGCTGCAAAATGTTGAACTCCTCTTTGTTGCAGTACATGCAAGCTGCTACTGCTTGTGATAGACTCAAATGACACACACAGATCCCTTGCTCCAGCTGGGATGAATTCTACTGTGGCAGCAGTTGATGAGCACTGTTTGTTAGGTGGAATGGACTGGTTAGCCTCAAGAGGCACAAGATAGACCCAAACCTATTGTGACTGTCAGTTGTTGTTCTCACAATGCCCATGGGAGAGTGAGCCACTGCCGGATTTGTAGAAGCTGAAGGATGCTTTCATGTGGGCTTTAATATGTGTTTGCTCATATATATCAAGAGTACTTCCCAGACGGTCCCCAGACACTCCCTTCCTTGACAATGTCAGGGCTTAGTGCTCACCATGTGGCGCACAGTGCCATGGGGAATTGCCTTGCTGCCATGCGAATCTTAGAGATTCAGACCAAGCTGGAGACGCTGCTGGTGCTGGTGGCGGCGCTCACTGCATCAGAGGTGGGCACAGGGACCATCCACACTGTACAGTTGGGTGGTGCATGGTAAGCACCACTTCCACTGCCACAGGACAGGTCACACGTTATGCAAGGAAAAGCACTGTGCACATTCAACTGTGCAGATTTCTGTGAGCAATCCAAAATACGCTCTCTGTGAAAACAGTCACTGATTGATATCACAAGGGTACAAGGGTGCTAAAGCCAGCTGCCCTCTCCCAGGTTTGGGCCGGGTGCCTTAAGATGGCCAGGCCAGCTGGTGTGGGATTCCAAGGACCAGATGGCTTCTTAAGTCTTACGCTCTCCCAGATGAGCTAAGATGGCTGCATCTGCCCAGTTGTACCTCCTGCACCCCAATATAAAAGGGAACAGCTGGGCAATCCCCAGTATAGCAGCAACTTGATACTCAGCACCCACATAAAAACAAACCACTATTGCAACACACAATGTCTCAAACTACCAACACTTGGGTAATCGATCTGCAATGTCAGCACACACAGACACACAATTGCGACAGTCCAGTCACCACTTGGACACAATTTTCGCGCTACTATCACACACTTGAGTGTTGTACCTTTGGCAGCTTGTAGGGTCTGCCACAGACTGAATTGGGTCAAATCTGAGGAAAATTCAAGTTTGATTTGAAAATTTGAATCAGACTTGAACCAAATGAATTTTCTAGAACAAATTGATTTTAATTCGATTTGATTCAGGTTTTATTAGAAGAAAATCGAATTTCCACACGATTAAGCGCAATTCAAGTGCAATAATGGCCATCTGTCAAATTCAAATGTCTGGAAAATACTATTTTCTTGTCATTTAGATCCAAAAAGTTGAATCAAATCAAATCAAGTGGGCCAAGGCTAGGCAGTGTGAGCAATGCTTGTCCAGACAAACACACTTGCACGCACAGATAAAGACCTATGCATGCACACACACACATTTGCACACATACACACACACAGTCACACACAGTGTGGCAAAGCTCAACACAGCGCTGTCCTGCTCAACCACTGCTGGCCAGCCTGGGGTGGGAAGAAAAACACCCTAACTGTGCCCACACAAAGTGATCCATGCACAACCGTCTCTCAGTGTATGTCTCCTCCACAAGGCAGTCACATCAGAAATTGTGGCACTAATTGGGGAGGAACTGTGGACTTTGGCAAGCCAAAGTGGCTGGCTGTCCAAAGTGGCTGGGCATCCTGTTGCCAACTTGCCACAGCTGTCCAATGGCCATGGCTGTCCACTGGAGATGGCCAACCAGCAGATTGGGCTTTCCTAAGGCCATGGTGAAGTATGAGCCAGGGTTGTCCAGGTAAGAGAAACTGTGGCCTGGTCCAAACAGCTGCCACAGGAATCCACAGCCAATAATGCACAATTCGACTCCTGGCAATTATTTTTGCTTCCCATGGCCCAGATTTCTGGACCTTGCAGTTATGGTATGCCCCAAAACAATGCAGTGGCCATTCGCAACCAGCCATTACGCCCTTCCCCTTCATCCCCTGTAAGGGCCTCTCTCCCAAGCAGGTGCAACAGTTTTGCTTCCTGAAGCAATCAAGATGTCTTCTGTTAAAAAAAAGAAGAACAAAAAATAATTAAAATCTCAAACCCACTCTTCAAATGCATCACTTCATCTTGGGATGTGAAAGTTGTGTTGTCCTTCAGTGCACTGTGACAACATGAAACATTATCAGCAGAGTTTCAAACACAGTTGATACAGGAACTCACCAGCTCAAGGCCAGATAATTTTGTTCAAATTGCCCTTCCAGCACAAAGAATGTAAGTGTTATGAATCACCCTCTGGAAACCTCTGGAACCTTCTAGAACATTCCTTCATGGAACCTTCTGGAACCTTCTGGAACCTTCTAGAACATTCCTTCATGGAACCTTGTGGAACCTTCTGGAACCTTCTTTGCTTTCCTGACTTGTCTTGTTGTCATTGGTATCATTGGTATCATTGCATTACTAATTGCTCTTTCTGGAACTTTCTTGGAGTCTTGACAAGGAACACTCTCAAAAGGTATAAAAGGGGGATGGGGGACCTGTCCCATCCCTCAAGTGAATTATTGTTTCCAATACAATCATCACTCCTCTCAGTCCCTTGTCTGCCTTGCCCTGTCCTGCCCTGTTCCTGACATCATAATTCACTTCACCCTCTCCCACTACTCTCTGCCATCATGTCTGACCCAAACAACACCTTCCCTGATGCAACTGCCTTCCAAGCCTTGATGGACCAATTACAAGCCCTTTCAAGACAGACACACCAACTTCAAGAACAAGTCCTTCACCAGCAGCACCAGCTTCAACAACAACTTCACCAACAAGAACATCAAGCTCTTCCCCTGCCTCAAGCCAACCAAGCAAGAGAGCCCAAGGTTCCCAGCCCTGACAAGTTCACTGGGCTGGCCAAAGACCTTAGGAACTTCATGGCCACTGTGGAGAATGTCATCCTTCTCCAACCTTCAAGATTTCCCAGTGAGCAAGTCAAGGTTCTTTTCACAAGCACCCTCCTGTCGGGTCAAGCTCAATCATGGTACAGATCTCTCCCAAGCACACCCACCACCCTGCAAGAGCTCTGGGAGGGGCTGGAAGCTACCTTTGGTGACCCCTACGCATCTTGGACAGCAAGATCCAAGCTCAAGCATATCAAGCAAGGAAAGCAATCTTGTGTGGCCTACACCAACCAATTCAAGCAACTAGCCAGAGACTCTGGATACAATGATGCAGCTCTGATGGAGCTGTACCATGATGGTCTCCATGAGTCTATCCAAGACATGCTCTCCCAGTCTCTGCACATCCCTGAGACCTTGGAAGAGTACATTCTCCTTGCCATCAAGATTGACAACAGACTCTACTCCAAGAGGCTGAAGCAAAGACAAGTAGGAACCACATCAAGACCTACCCCAGTTCCTCAAGCTCTTACAGTTCCTGAACCCATGCAAGTGGATGCAGTTGAGACACTTCCTAAGGGTCCTCTGAGCCAAGAGGAGAAAGCAAGGAGGGCCCAGCAGGGACTGTGTTTTTACTGTGGCTCCAAGGAGCATGCTGTCAAGGACTGCCCAAGGAAGAAGCACCCAAACTCCCAGGTCCAGGCTCACTGAGGGGCAATTCCCTGGACCCTCCTCCAAGCTGCCCCTGTTTCATCACCACCACCAGCACCACAAACACCTCAGATTCCAAGCCCCACCAACTCACCATGGATGTCAAGATTCAACTCTCACCCAAGTCAACCATCACAACCAAGGCCCTTATAGACTCTGGATCATCCTGCAACATCATTGATGCCACCCTTGCCAAGTCTTGTGCCATTCCTACGATCAAGAAATCCACACCCCTCAAGGTCCACTTTGCCAATCATGCTCTGTTCAAGGAAATCAGCCATGAAACCAAGCTAAACCTCCACATCCAAGACTTTCCACCATCCATGGTCAATCTGGAAGTATTGGATCTTGGCTCACCCACATTCTCTGTCATCCTGGGATTACCATGGCTGCAAGCCCAGAACCCTGCCATTGATTGGGTCACTGGTCAAGTCCAACCTCCACCAATTGGAACAGTCACCCAAAACTCAAGTCAAGCCCCCAAGTCTCATGCTCTCAAGCCCTTGATTCAAGATTCACAGCCAGCCAAGACTCCAGTTCCACAGTTCACAGTTCACAGTCAAGATTCAAGTAGAGCTCATAGAGCTCACAGTCATGGCCAAGACTCTAGTTCACAGAACCCACAGTCAAAGATTCAAGCACCACAGTTCACAGCCCAAATTCTGGATTCAAGCTCCACAGCTCACAGTCTTTGCCAAGAACAGAACCCTCAGTCAAAGATTCAAGAATCACAGTTCCCAGTCAACAATTCAAGCCCCACTGCTGATGAGCACAGAAGGACAGACCTTGCACCTGAAGGGGGAGATGGTTTCACCCCACCATCCAAGACACACCTTTCACTGCTTCCTGACAGTGTGTGGGCCCATGCTATTTCCAAGGACCCCAAGCCTCACAAGATTCAAATCAGCCAAGAAGAGGAAAAACTTGAGATACTCAAGACAAGGCATGATGCAGCAACAGCTGGACACCCAGGAGAGCACAAGACATATGAGCTTGTTTCCAGAGACTTTTACTGGCCAGGCATGAGGAAGAACTTGCAGACCAAAAGACCAAGTCCCAAGCTAGACAACCTCAAGTTGGGACCTTTCAAGATCTTGGAGCAAATCAATCCAGTCACCTTCAAGCTGGATCTCCCTGCATCCATGAAGATCCACCCAGTTTCCCATGTCAGCCTTTTGGAGAAGTTTGTGGCCAATTCCATTCCAGGCAGAGTTGTTCCTCCTCGTCCTCCAGTTGAGTGAGGTAGAAGGTGAAGAGGAATTTGAGGTTGAACAAATCTTGGATGCCAAGTGGTTTGGAAGAACACTCAAGTTCCTTGTTAAGTGGAAAGGTTACTCAGATGCTGACAACACCTGGGAGCCTGAGTCAAACCTCACTCACTGCCAAGACCTTCTGCTCGAGTTCAAGACCAGGTACCCCACCAAGTTGCAGAAGAGGCCTAAAAGGGGGAGATGATGTTATGAATCACCCTCTGGAAACCTCTGGAACCTTCTAGAACATTCCTTCATGGAACCTTCTGGAACCTTCTGGAACCTTCTAGAACATTCCTTCATGGAACCTTGTGGAACCTTCTGGAACCTTCTTTGCTTTCCTGACTTGTCTTGTTGTCATTGGTATCATTGGTATCATTGCATTACTAATTGCTCTTTCTGGAACTTTCTTGGAGTCTTGACAAGGAACACTCTCAAAAGGTATAAAAGGGGGATGGGGGACCTGTCCCATCCCTCAAGTGAATTATTGTTTCCAATACAATCATCACTCCTCTCAGTTCCTTGTCTGCCTTGCCCTGTCCTGCCCTGTTCCTGACAGTAAGGGGCCTCTTGAATACATTTTAAACTGAATATTGCGGACTCACCAAAACTGTACAATCATACTTCTGAGTGAATATTTGAACAATATGCAAGCAAGGAATTTGGTATGATGACTGTCTTCATGACCGTCATCCTCCAAAAAAACCCTCCTCATGCAAGTTATAGTGGCGTGTCTGAAGATTGGTCTGTCCAGCAAAGTTGTAGCTGAGGGCAATAGACTTGCTGTCTGTGTCGAAACCCAAGAAGAGTCCAAGTGAGGCCCGAGGAGAGAACTTGGTCTTGCGTGAGTTTGCAGGTTCTGTGTACTCATTGTTGAGTGTGACAATGAGGCAGCTGAAAATTCCAAGGTGGCATAGGTTGGGTTTTCGGCCTTGGTAATATTCAAATGGAATTCGACCACTGCGAGTGTGTTGCACACAATTGCACAGGAATGAAGCGTGGCGTATTGCGTAGTTTGTCAACAGCGCCCAGGTCTGCATTGGTGGTGGCTGGCTCTCCCCATCGCTATCGTGAGAATGATAACTGACAGTCACAATAGGATTGGGTCTGTCTTGTGCCTCTTGCTACTAACCAGTCAGCTCCACCTAACAGCTGGAAAAGAAAAACATTGGACAATATTGTGTTTCTTTTGGCTGGTGTGGGTGATTAGGCTGCTGTGACTGCTTGCTCTTCTTGGCCCTAATAAGCATGGGACACTGGATTGCCCTGGAACCTGGATAGTCTTGGCCACCAGGTTGGCCACTGCCACAGCAAGCCACCTACCACAGTTTGCCACAAGCCATGGCCTGCTCCAGGCGACAGGACTGGCAAATTCACGTGG